>UYYF01000218.1:0-27182 GCA_900618365.1 Thelazia callipaeda
CATGATGTTTTCATGACACTAGTAATGAGGAAAACCACAATATGTGATATCGTGTGTGAATAGATCTCTAAAAGGTAGTATTATTGTTGTTGGATTAAATTACTGAAAAGTATCGGGAAGTCTTGTACACTGACATGATTTTTTTCACGATATCTATCGCAGCATAACTTTTTTATCATTGCTTTCAATGGAAATTTGAAATGAGCAAGGAATTAGTTGATTGCGTTGTATTCCGGTAGAATCTGCTCTCAAACAACTCTTCATTTTATTGTTTATAGTGTTAAATAATGAATCTCAATTTGTTTACTGAGTAAAAACTTATCGCGGGCTATTATTTGAGAGCTAGAAAAATACATAACTATTTCTTGTCACGAAAATGGCAAGCATAAAGAAATGAAGAAAATTAGATGGATCAAAATAAATTCTCAGGAATCAGCTAATAATAAATAATTTAAATGACGCATAAGGTTGAAAAAATTTTGAATTAGTTGACTTACTGTTGAAGTGAATTTTGCTTAGAATTATAAATATAAGTTGTTGGGTCAGTCAGTTGCAAAAATATGAGATTGTTTTGGAGAGTAAGACATTTGAATAATAAAAAAGTGTTGTGTTGAGGAAAAGGAAAATATGTTCGAAATTCGGCTTCAGAAATAGATGATATATTTTGCTTCTTGGATTAACGTATAAAATAAGCAAAGCTTTGGCTGCATTCTCTTGGCCACTGTTCACTATCACATTATCCAACTGCAAATTGGTGTCATTCTTTTAAATTTCATTTTAGTATTAATTTTCAGCTCGGAAGCGTAAATAATGCTTTCAGGAAGAAATTGATTCGAAAATAAAACTTCAGTGTCTTGCATCAGAAATGTGATGGGAGAGTATTTATTTATTTATTTATTTATTTATTCATTTATTAATATTATTGATGAAATTATTTCTGCCTTTGGACTAATTTTGAGAAAACTTTTGAGCCGACTGATAACGTGGCTAGGAGAGAAGCAGTTTCCAACAGTTTTATTGCGATGACCGATTTTCATTCTTTATGCTGCCATTACTAATGGAACGCAAGAAGACTTTTCAATTTCATTATCAATTTTCTGCTACTGACATTACCTTTTAGCAACATTCATGAATACTAAGTAGGACCGAATTTCGAAAAGTGAAGCAATTTTTGGCATGTACTGCCCCAATGCGAGCTCCTTTTGATGGGTCCTTGAACTCTAAAATTGTTGAGCAGTCAGTTGTGTGGGACTGTCTTTGTCAGTTAATTGGAAGAAAAAGCAAAACCAACTGGAAGTCTCCAGTTTTTTCTCTTAAAGGTAAGCTTTTGATCTATTTAGTATGAATGCTGGGATTGTTTCGGAAATTAACTTTAAATGCGAATGAATACTCTTGCACAAAAAAACTGAAGTTGACAAATGTGATGCTGATCTTCCTTTGATATCTCTAGCCCTTAATGCTCGCTTCTAATCAATGCAAAATCATGCAAGTATTCTAATACAAAATTTAGTATTTGATCAGAGTTTTTTTTCGACGTTCTTAAGCTTTTACTGCTGCTTTTCTCGTATTCTTGTCAAAAAAAGGCAGGTTTTATTATCAAATATGCAAAAATGAAAGCAAATGTTAAATTAGATGGTTTAGAATTTTATCCAATAATACCGAACTAATTTCAACTGCATATCAAAGTAAGAATCATTTGATCAGTACGTGATAAATATTGAATCGATTTTGATTACTAATATTATTTTGTAGCTGGGATTACTACCATTTCAAATTTTATTAAAATTGCTTTTACTGGAAATATCATTTCCGCAATATCGCCCCTCTAGCTCTTCACTAGAATAGAAAGCTTTTTCATGCAACAAGCCTTCGTTAATATGTGTAAAACACTTTAATATATGAAAACAGTTGAGAATTTCTTAGGTGCTCATCTGAAATTCATTTTGCACAGAAGCCTGCTTACTTCTGGCAGTCAGAAAAGAAGAAAATGATGAAAACATCAAGCAGCATAAACTTGCAAGTGTTATCGATGCTTTTATAAAGCTGATGAATATATTCTCAAAAGCTTCAAGAATAAACGATTGTTAGTACTTTCGAATTATTTTTTACGTTGAAAAGTATCTTTCAAGAATGATTTAGCGCAAAGTTAAACATTGGTGCGTTATTGTATTTGCCATGCTCTGTACTGAAATTGATATCTGATAACACTACTTGATATCAACTGAACTTAAGTTTTATTTGATTGGTTTGAGATTAATTTTCTAAGTGATTTATTGTTCAGGAATGCTTTTTGAGTTCACACATCTGATTGAAGAATTTTGCTAATAAATTTTTATTAAACAAAACTCAAAATTACAATGTATGTGTGCATTGTCAATGACTGATTCTATTTGAGTTTATAATCATTCGTAAGATATGTAATCAATTCTGATTTCAAATTCGGCGACTTCGTTCATTTCAACGTCGCTGTTTGTTTGCACTAAACATAATTAATCTACTTTGTGCTTCTTATGATTACATATGACTTCATGCTCAATCGCTAATAAGTGCACTACATCTAGCAAAAATTAACTTGATTGAAAGCATTAATGCAAATGTATTTCATTTTTTTCAATAATAAAAGTGCGACTAAACTACTCTTAAGAGCTGTTTTTATACGACAGCATTGTGTAAGTTACTGTGTATAGAATATTTCCATACAGCAATATTATACTTTCGGTTAGCTCAAGTCCACGACTCCTTCTTCCATTTTAAATCTTAAAATGTAATGCTGAAAATTTCAAGCTCAGAGTTCGCAATTTTATCAGATCAAGACAAGAAATAGATGAAAAAATATTTTATTGTGCGATAAACTTTCTAATAGGTATGACAGAGGCAATAAACTGTATGGAATTAATCTCGAACTGATCTTCATCCTTATATTACGAATCATATAGACGATGAAAGTAAGACGAATTCGCTCTGATTTCTCGCTTTTTGATGATGGAGAATGAAGTCTTCTTATTTAAACAGAACAGATATCTTCAAATAATGAACGGTTTATGTACAGAGGAAGTTCGTGGTTGATTAGCAATTATGCATTTGTGAATGTGTTTCAGTGCATTTTACTCTGCTACTTTTCAATCATTTTTATGTCAAAATTTGTCGAATTTCTTATTATCAATTATCGAGCTTGCTTAAAGCACATTTTATTTGTTGATGGCAAAGTGATTCAAATGAAATACTTAATAATATACGAAAGGAAAAATATAAATTGTAGTGAGAAAAATTCAAATAAAACATGTCCATATTAGTTTTATAAGAATCTACTCATATTTACTTGCCAAACAATAGTCCACGCGAATGATCCAACACTTTTCTGACATGAAATCAAGACTTTAAAGTACTCTCGAGGTTGTTAACACCATATAATTTGATTTTTCAAATAAGCTTCTTTTTAGCACACTCAAATCTATTTATACCAACATATTCGCTGTTTCTTAATGATGCTTTTATAGAGAATGGATTCAAAATTTAAAAATAATCCTTAATTATCGCAAATCTATTTTGACAATATTTCATGACGTTTGATTATTACAGCTTCAGCAATTTGAGCTCGCTATTTTGAAAAATTTAGCAAGTACGTTATTGACTTGCTTAAAATTTCCATATCTTAAGACTATTTTTTTACCCCCTCATTAATAACCTTGTCAAGTTTCCTACTTTAGGTTTCAATCGTTTAAAGTAATTTTTTCTTCGTTAGCAATACCTGATAACACCTTTTAACAGAATCTTTTTCTTTTACTTATACCAACTGATTCTCTTTATATTTATTCTCTGACTTTCTATTATTAATCTTTTGTCATGAATAATTATTTGCATATTCCTTAATTATTTCCTTAATTTTTTATGTCCTTAATTATTTGCATGAAAACTTATATTAGCGTAAATTTCAAGTTGCATTTGTTATTTTTAGAACCAATTTCGCTAGTGAAAATTAGTATAATATAGAAGTTGTTTTTGAAAAAAGATGGATGTAATAGATAGTAAATGAGTAAATGAGTATGAGTAAATGTATAAATGTATCTAACTATAATATAGTCAGAATACTATTAACACGTGTGTCCGGCCTATAATGAAATGACTGATAATTTTCTAGCAACATTTACTCATATAAATATTATCAAACTTTCGAATAATTATGATTCTACTTTTGATCGTCATGTCTGCTATTTTTGTTATTTGTATTTGTTGTCGACTTATAGTTGCTCAATAATATAAGATTTATTCATAGTCAATGGACCAAAAGTTCACTTTATTTTCAGGCTTCAGATTTCAAAAAAAATAGTTATTGTTACATACAAATTAAAAATGTGCCATTATGTATTTTTTTCATTTACAACCAGCAAAATAAAAAAATTAAAATTTATGGCATTATAATTAGTTCGTGAAGGAATTAAAATATCAAGTAAATATAAATACATGTGCATTAAAAAAGATATTCATTTGAAAATACTGAGATTTTTGTTCTTAGAAGTTGCTGCCATTTGGCAAATTATTTCACAGTTTTTTCATAGTTGTACTTTCTATTCAATTACATAGCATTTTACAAAATATAAATCAAATAATAAAAAAATATTGAATTATTTTCATTCCTGAAAGTAATCATTTTTTATCAAGTATTTTTAGATTATGATCAAAATAAGTATTGATAAGTATTGATCAAAATAATCAATTCAACTCAAGCAGTGTCGAATTCAAGTAATGTTTCTTACGCTTAATTAGTCGCACATTATTTTTGTTCGTATATTTCCTTTGAAAGTGCACTAAACAGTTAAAAACTTTTAAAGGCATAACTTTTTTTAGTATTTTTCAACTTCATATTTTCGATCTTGACAAATTCATTGTACTTATCATAAAAGTGAAACAAAGTTTTGGATTTCGCACAAAGATTTCATCAAAATGTAGAAGAATGAATAAAAACAGAATAAATAAAGGGATTTATTAATCTTACTCAAAAAACGTGAAGAGAAATTTAATTTCTGAATAAATTTAAAATATCATTTAATAGAACTTGCTGATCAAAGCTTACTTTAAATCGTCAAAGAGCAAACTGAAAACAAATTTCAAATTTTCTGAAAGAGCTTCTTTATTTGACAAATAGAACTTAGTATTTCAAATATATAAAAATGGCAGTTGCTTTAGAAAACATTATTCATTTCAATCATATCCGAATATTCATTTGAAGTGAGACAGAATATTTTTCAGTCGATGAATAGAGTATATGAAAATTACAATTATTCAGATGTAAATTATTTGCATGAATAAAGTGTATGGATGTTTAAGACTCGGTTTATTTGGCCAAATTCAGAATAATTCATGAAAAAATCCAAAATTCAAGATTTTTTTGTGGTAATACAAGTTTATATTTTTGACTGCATTTCCATGAAACCTTAATGCAGACATTATTTATCCCTTAAAAGGCTTTAAAACAAAGCTCATCTTGAGAATATAATCAAAAATATCATTTCATTTGTTCGAAAAAATGATTAGGACACTTTTTTGCTCAAAGCAAGCAAAATTTATATCTGCTAATTGGAAAACAACTAATTAAAGTTGAATTTAAAAGCATCAAATGCTAATGCAGAAGAAAACTTGGAAAAAGCAAAGTTTCTTATTCAAAGTTATTAAATAATAAATTTTTCATAAGTCTTTTTAATTTTTCCAATCAGGTAGTCCTTTTTTTTAACAGCTGCAAGCTTTACAGCCACACGTAAAGTAAGATTAAAACTGTTCAGTAAAAGTAATGATAAATATTCATTTGTTCGCAATCAAGATAATGGATGAATTTGAGTACTAAATTATTTTGTTTTTGGATAACTCATTTGAAAATTTCTGTGAATTTTAAACGTTTGCTAAACCTTTACTCAATCGCGCAACCATCTCAAATACCCTAGTTTTAAATTTCCAATCTTTTTGTTCATACATTAAAGTGGAGCATCACTTTATTATATAGAAAAATTGTTGTAAATTCTTTTTATATAAATTTTTTTGACATTACAACTTTATGATCTATTTTTCTGAATTTCAAAATTGATTGTAAAACGAAGTTTTTGTTTTGCTTGGGAAGAAACAGTTGAAAAATTTTTTGTTTACTAAGATTATACAGCCATATGCTTAAAACTATATTGAAGATTTATATTTTGGCTAATAATTTAGATGCATAATAAAAATTATTTCCAAGTATTTTTGCCAAATAATAATGTTGCAAGTGAACTAAAAAAGATTGAAGTAGTGCTATGTATGGTAATCACTATGATAGTATTCTATGCATTAAATGTATTGGTGCAGATGGACCATACTAATATTATTAAGTATCATCAGGGTACCATAATGAATATTTTCAAGAATAAATTCAATACCAAGTCCTTGTTTTGAAAGTACTAGCACCTGTTAATTTGAACATTTTCTTTGCATAACAGCAGAATCTAATTTATGTGATATGCAGCCATTATTATATTATCATCACACTTTTTGTTTTTTCTTGTAAAGTTAATGTAGAACGTTATTTCTCAGGTACCATATATGGGAATTCAAAACAAAAACAGCCAACATGAAAAATGCAATAAATGTGAACCACACTTTATGCACTTGGAGTGATTCACATTTCAACACTACTTGAGCTGATCGTTTTCAATGAAATCGAGAAATACTTGCTCGTTCATGGATGTCACTATACATAAAAAAGGAGTGTTATGTCATATGGACCAAACGAGTTCCGGATTTATAGATGCGAGCTTATCATCATAAATGCTTCGTCATTGTAAAGTACACGATTACGAAGTTATCACAATTATAAGGATAAAAATGCTGTAAAAAAATATGACAATAAAGATGAATTCAAAAATATTTTTAGTGACCACTCCGAGAGAGCTTGTGCGCCTATTCAGCACAAATAAATTTCATAGTGAATAATTGATAATGTAATCGGTTTTCGAATTTCAGTCATACTATCGTTCAATATGGTAACGCCGAAGTGATTTACACGTAGGAGTATTCAATTGTAATAACAATTATGGAAGTGAAGTCATAATTACAATACAGCTAAACATAAAAATTATTCTTGTAGTGGTGATACTGCAGCGGTAACGGTATTACCATATATGTGAATGGTGACAAGGAAGTTTGCGGGAACTCTGGTCGTAAAATGGATTCAATCATGAAAGATTTTTTAATTGGTGTTGGTGTACTGATGGGACTATCATCAGAACAGTCGTCTTCATTTACCAGTAATCCCATATGTCGTCGTACCTGAATTATTATTTTCACAGGCACGTAATTGTAAAGCTAACTAAAAATTGACCTGAAATTTTGAAAAAGTAACTTGAAAAACATAGTAATTTGTTACTCTCACTTTTCTTTGTGCTCGACGCCTCCGAAAATCGCCTTTCTTGAAATCATTCAAGTTAGCTGGATGGATGGCCCAATAGTGTCCCTTGAATGTACAAAACTTCAGAAATTTCAGTTCCGTTTGTAAATTCAAAAAAGTGCTTAATTGTCTTTGAAGTATTTGTTTGCAAAAAAGAGCACAAGTCTTTTTTCAGTCTTATTTCAAAAATACTGAAGCAAGAACTGTGGACATGTGAAGCACACAAGTTTAGTAGGAAAGTGTTGTTGAAGTTCGAATTATACACAAAGCAATCAATTTACTTGATAATGAACGACAAGCAACAAGCAGAGCTGATTCTGACTAGCAAAAGGATCAAAAACTTGCTTTTCAAACGAAATTTAACTTGCGCTTTTTGATCTCCTATTCATTATCAACAATTTAATTAATGAAAATAATTTCAGAACTGGAATGAACTCTAAGATGTAGCACTTTTTCATATTCGATCAATACTTGTAAATTAATTTGTTCTCACCTTGCCGTTTGCAGATCGGCCCGCTTTAACGAAACAGTCATTCAAACTAAGATTATGCCTGATAGAGTTTCTCCAGCCCGGACCTCGCGTTCGAAAACAAGGATAATTAGCCGTAATCCACTGATACACCTCGGAAAGTACCATTTTTTGCTCTCGGGAACTCAAAATTGCCATTGCAATGAGACCAATATAAGAAGGTTGTGAAGATTTTGGTTGTTGATGATCATCAAAAGATATCTGTGCTGGTTCTTGCGACTGTTGACAATGTAAAAACGGTTTCTGAGGTACTTTTGCTTCGTTTTGGAGTAATGATATACTCGAGAAATCTTGAAAACCAAACAGCTCCATAGCCTGAAGTTTTTTTCTAGAAGATTTACTTGAAGCGGTCTTATTACTTGATGGATCAATTTGCATCTATACAAATAAATGAATACCGAAAGATTGATCAGGACAATAAGTTAACACTGTGTAGCGACCGAAATTAAAATAAGAAAACTCATATCAAAAAAACTGTGATTACCAGTGATTAGAAAATTATGCCATACTGAAGATTTTATTCCAAACCAAAAAATGCTTACAACGTGGTAACCATTATCTCTAATGTTATTTATTTAACAAAAATTGTGATTAAAAAATAAAGAAAGACCTTAAGTCATTTGTAAAATAATACAAGCAAATAAATGGTTCACTTCTGACAGCTTACGAACATTCAAATCTCATAAATATGATAGCAACATATCTGCTTGATCAATTAACCAGCCAATTTATCAGTTAGTCAGTTAGTAAATCAGTCGATCATCAATTAATTAGATACTACAAAGGAAAAGTTAGTGAAATACAATTTATTTAAAAAAATGTAAAATTTGTCTCACCTAACAGTGATATTAACATCGTAATATGATGTTGATAGTGGCTATAAGTAAAATAGCTCTAATTCCGCAAGGATGCACAAGTGATTATGATCATGGGGATGGCGATGGTTTAAGTGTAAGAGTGATGGCCTACTATATGGTAGCTATGAATGATGATGTTGATGATGATGATAATAATACTGAAGATAGAAGGTGATTCCAAAGAGAGAACACGAAAATTAAGCAATTATCGAAACTCTACAAAGTTAAAAAGGATATAAATAGTTGAAGATAATTTTGTATTAGAATGACCAGACAATGTCAATTTTCTTTTCGTGTTGCATTTTTTGATATGAGTTTTCTTATTTTAATAAAGCTTTATTTGCAAAAAGTGCAGTAAGCCAAACGTCTGAAAAAGTAGATTAACATTTCGTCTGTTTTTTCGATCTGATACTTTTTGTACTTTTTTTGCAATTTAATTTAACTACAAAAATTATGGCCAAATGATTTCATGGGATTTAGAAAAGGTTTTTACAGACTCAGAAACTTTTAAAAAAGTAAAATCAGAAGTTTTTCCAATCATACAAATAATACAACGAAAAAATGAAGTCGTGCGTAACAGTGCTGGCTTTCTTCTACTTAGCTTCAACAAACAGTGTCATTTCTTCATTTTGAAAGAATTTATCAAAGATTGCTATCATGATACGTTGATTAGTTACTAATTTCAATTATTCATTATTGAATAACCTCAACGTGCAAAATCGCTATATTTCAATAACTGCACCAATAATTTTATTAATTTGATGTAAGCTATTTTAGCCTTACAGGGCTTTATTTTTTTAAAATCTGAAGGATAAACTTATACGCTATTATACGCTATGATTCCAGCTGATTAATTTGTTTTTCCAATAATTTTGATTGTAAAATCAGTGCAAAGAGGACTGAGTCAATTAACTTATCTCTCAGCCGACTAAACAAATTTATTTAGCAAATTTTGATCCATATCAGTAAAATATTCTGAAGATTTACTCCATTTAATATTTAAGAATGAAAAGTTTTCAGAAATAGTTTTAGTTCAAAATGAAACATATGTAACAACTGAATCTTCTGATTCGATTAGCCTGAATGGACTGCTTTTTGCAGAATATGATCCCAGTAGAATCAAAGAAAGAAAATTACAATCAGCTGTTTATTGCAACACTAAATCGTTCCACTGGCACTTTTAATGAACAATTTAAAAAGTAAATATCTAAAGGCACAAACTTTAATGTACTCATTAATAAAAAATGTTTCCTCATAATATAAACTTTCTTTAACCGATGGGAATGCGACTTTTATAATTCAATAAAAAGCAAAATTTAAGATTTACCTTTCCACAAATCCGGAACAAGGAATATATGTGCTACTTTTGTCAGTAATAAATGATTTTAATTGATAAAAAATTGAAAAACTCATTTTTGAGCAGTAATTCGGCTTTGAACCAGGGGATATTGTCAACTTCTATCAACAAACCAATATAATATTTGCTTCAAACAAATATTTATGGACAGGAAGATAAGGGACATTGATTTTTTATGAATTTCTTGCACAGGCTGAGAATTATTGGTAGGAAATATGTTACAGTTATTTCATGCAAAGTGTGGTGAAATCTAGTCAATTCTTAACAGGAAATCATAAATATTTACAAGAGAATTTATTCTTACTTCTCACTGTCTTTTACTGCAGTTATGACCTTTCACCTCCTTTTTTCGCAGCTATGCCTGAGATGTCAGCAAAGAGAAGACATAGGTAGCGAAGCGTACAGAAATGTACATTAGAATGACACACTGCAATTATGACCAATAAATGAATACTTGAGAATGTTTATGCAAATTTTCGTCCTTGGATACGCTGTTTAAGTTGCATGCAGACAACACTGGTAATTGGTAATTGCTTATTGATTTAATTGTGAACAGTACCGATTTGTAAAATCTCATCTATTTTTTGTAACTTCTTTCACAAACATTTGCTATCATTATAGTTATCTAAATTTGAAAACTCGCAAAAAATACCTATGATTTGAAAAATAACATTTAGTTATAGAAGCTAATTTGGCAAATCAAGTCGAATAACAATACTGCTGGCAAACAAACGACTCCTTGCCAGAATACAGACGTGGCAGATGCCATTATCACTGATTAACTTTTTGATGCCAACTAAACTTGATTGTTAATCCCAAATCACCTTTGAGCCATCATTTAAAATGCAAAAATGTTCACAACTTTTTGATAACTTTACCTTCAATGGAAATTCGTTCAAAAAAGTAACAACATAGTGCTGAAGTCTTATGTATCTTAGAAGCTTTATGAATTGTTTGCATTTATGCATAACAAAATGAAATCGCAAGAAGAATTGTTTAAGTTCGATTTCCTAAGCATAGTGTTGATATTTAAAGTTGTGGAAATCAAGTAATGATATGTAATATCAAATGCTTCAGTTCGTATGATTAATATATATCAACCCGATGAGACTTAATTAATGTTTGTTACATAGTAATACTGATGTAAAGGCAAGGAGAGAAAATAAAAAGTTGTGCATAAATGTAAGAGATTTTAATTGTCCGATCAAACATGGCTAATGCACAAACTGTCATTAGCTTCCGTGTGACAGCAATTATCTTTTCATATTGACCATGTAAATCTTAGCAGTTTAAGCATACATAATTCTTTGTGTTCCAGAAATAGCTAGCCGTTGTTTCCCAAACAATTTGCCTAATCTTATTAATGCACAAAAAACGACTCAGAATAAATCTTGGAGTGCAACCGAACAAACTTTCTCGATCTGAACTAATCTTACAAAGCTGAATAGTAATAGCAAAAACAGTAAACAGCTAAACGCTTTTTAAACTTCGACTTCATGTGCATGCTAAAGTTTTAAAGAGCAAAAAATATGATTTACGGCTTCTAAACGATGAAATGAGTAAAGAATTTTTAAAATTAAATTGAGGGGTACAATGCATGCTAGCATACTCTGCATAATAGGTATACTAAAATGACTTTCATTTAGATTGTGCTCATTCTTCACTTCTTAATTTGAATTTGCAACAACAGCAAATATTGACATAATGAGTATTCGAAAGCAGTAATTACTTCTGAATGATTTACAAACACTGACTTTTCTTTTTTAAATGACTGAGCAAAATTTGTTTTGTTACCTTTAAATGAATTGAAGGATTGAGTAGTGTTTTGCCTATTTTACATAATGGACTGATTCAAAATTTTTCATTGTTGCACAGTGAGAGAAGGCATTGGTATATTCGATGCGGTAGTTATAAGACAGTCAGTTAGTTGTTAGACATATGATGCACAACAATGTTACCTTTTGTCTTGGTGAAAGCAGGCAAACAATACAGCATCAAGAGTTGGTCGGTAAACAAATGAATGAATTTGCAACACAAATAAACACTGGATGTATTTTGCGAGCAAGCAAAAGAGCAAATGCACACTGAATAATTTTTTAATTGAAATGATTCGTCTTCTATAGATCCAAATGAAAATTATGAGAGTTGAAAGACAAAACCAAGAAGCTGATCAGCAATTCCAGATCACTTGGAATAAAAAGGCTACCAAGATGGCACACAAACTTATGGAAATTCAGTCCCATGATAAATCTCCAAACCTTGACTTTTCCAATCCTTGCTCAGTAAATAAAGAAAACTGCTGAGTAAACATCATGATGTTTAGTTTAAATCTCTCACATATATTCTCCTTTAATTAGTTCTCTTATATTTTCTAGGATATTATGACTTTGACTTCCAATTATATGCTTTCTCTTATATAAAAAATGAACTATCACCAGTGCCTGCTATTAAGGCAGCTTACCTACTAACTTTTCCAAGCAAAATAATACTTGTACTTGTGTATCAAAATTTTTTATTCTAAAAAACAAAAAATAAACAGATATCAACAACTACATGAAGTCAACTAATTGACTTGTTTGTAGTACTTTTTCTAAAACGACACCATTTTCACTAATTTTCAACGAAACTTTGACTCAAATTAGAATAAAAACCTAAAAAAGAATCAAAAAAATGAGCTGCTCTGCAAGTTCGGGAGTAAAAAATGTAATTCAGCCTAAAAATTAGTACATTTGGAACAGTGGCGTTTAGGGAATGATTAGGTTAACTTTTGCTATTCGTTCAATCTAACTTGAGGTTCCTTTCGCTGACAAGGTTGTTGCCTTGTTTGCCTTGAAAATCATTCTAACTCAATTTACCTACACTCAACTCAGTCTACTTCTGCCCTTTAAAAAACGCTCTTCCTATTCTTTCTTCTATTATTCAATCTATTTGTCAACGAGCAATCAAATCCTTAAACTGTTTGATCCAATTTTCTTTCCAAATTTAAAACGCATAGACAATTCGCTTGATGTTTATGTAATTGTTGATGTAATATTTACTTATATTCAACAAGCATTCGCACACAACAGCCTTTGTCTCCTAACAATATTACTCTTTTCTTTTCCTTATTTCCTGCACAAATTACTTTTTAGGAAAATACAAAGAAGCAAGCATATCAGCAATGAGATTTTTAATGAAGTAATCGAAAGGCAGAGAACCGAATATTATTTAGGAAATAGATTTCAATCAGTGATTATTTATTCTTAGCAAAAGACAAGAATCCGAAATTCCTAACTTCCAAAAGTAAGAGATTTCCAAAAAGAACTGCAAAATAATATTACATTAATCAAGTAATTGTATATCTCCAAAAATGATTAATTATGGAACCAATTGCTTCTATAACAAATGGCTATCCGCTTATTCTTTAGATAATTATAAATCGAAACTTTCCAGAAATAATTTCTATAGTAAAAATGAAAAAATAGAAAATAAGAATATAAGATTCTATAAGTATCACTTTTTAAAATGGTACTGCAGTGTGATAGCTTTCTTATTTCACACAAAAGCTGAAGCAAAAAACGCATGATTTTTATTAAGATTATAGTGCATAAAATGAGATGATATTAATTAGTGACATAACCACTTGCACTGATTCAAAAATGTCTAGTTTAATAAATTCTGATATTAATGCTATATCTTGCTGCATTTGTATAGCACTAGTATCAGAATTTATTAAACTAAAAAAAATTTTATCATCTGCTCATTAATATCAGAACAGATGATAAAATGACAATAATTTAAGAAAATTTTAAGAAAAATTTTTTAGTACCATTCAAAAATCCGAGATTCCATGTTAACACCAATACGGAAAGAAAGACAAATTAACAGTCAAGAAAGCGCTGTAAAAATGAAACAAATTCATGGACAGAAACATGTACTAATTGAGAATTGAATCAGAGTTGAAATGACAAAACTTAAGAAAAATTTGTAAGAAATAATTTGAAAATGATCAAACCTCAGTCTTTTCTCTACTAAAAAGATACCCGACCTACAAGATGGATATGGTATTTACGCAGTAAAGAAAAGACTGCACTTGAAGCAGTTATCTTGAGAGGTGTCGGCTTGGATCGCATAACTGTTAAGTACTGGTCTATATTTCTTAAAAATCTATTTACATGTAAACTTGATACTTAGAGGATAATTATCATAATTGGAAATAGCTCTTTCATCGGCATCCATGTGATCGATCCTTGATGACTGATACAAATTGCAAGCAATAATAATTTTTAATAAAACTCTTTTCGATTCTCTCTAAGACTAGAGTAAACACTATAAAATGATTGAGTAACGCAAACCAAATACCAACACGATATTTACTTGCTACCATATGTTGCACAACAATAACCAGGCGAATTTGATCGTAACCTTTACCTACATCCAAAATCCTCTGGTGGATTAATCCGAAAATATGCTTGCTGCACCCCTTTCCACAGGACTATTTTTCAGAAAACCCGAAACTCTTATAACTGTAGCCATTCCAAAATTACCATAAGATAAATCATCCCCAGTACCAAATTTAAGATCAATGCCTCACACCACCATTCCTTTACTCAATTTCACTTTTGGAGCATAGCAGAGAACACCTTTCTACTTCACTTGTAATACAATCCCTTTACTTCATTTTTTAAATCCAATACAAAATCGTTATTTCTGACCAAGGTAACAAAACCAACTAGCACATGCACACATCCACTGCGCTATTGCTTCAACTTTTTTTAAAATTGTAATTCTACCAACTAGTCTTAAAAATTAAGACAATAATAAACAATCGTTCGTGTTTTTCAAATCATATTTACAATTCTTATGAATGTGAATTAGCTGCTAGAATTCAATGAATCACTAATGGAACAAAGATTGTATAGCAACAAAAACCAATGAGAAATGAAATTTTCAATAAAATAGGAGTGTTTAAAACAGTTATAAAAGTACTTAAGAATAGGACAAAAATAAATTTAAAATAAAACGGCGAAAAAGATTTTTTTTGTAACGAACAAGTTACAATTACTAAATTTTTTTAGTAAAAAGGATTGGCTGAATAAGTAGATGTTGATGAATATACCAAGAACTTGCAATACCAGATATGACTTCATGAGTTTACACTTCTTCAGAACATTTCTTGCTTACACATCTCTTTATTTTACAACTAAAAAAAAATACTTGACCAAATAATCTATAATATGATATTGAAAAAAGAAGCAAAATAAGAACTGAAAATAGAACTAATAATGCTCATTCTACAAGATACATTTTTTTATGCCAAGAATTCCACGCCAATTATGCGACCTTCGACGGTAGTATTTTGAAGCGATTTGCGAGCACGCTCTGCATCCGTAGCCATAGCAAACGTAACTTTAGCACAGCCTGGTGCGATCATTTCAGTCAAATCTACGGGACCAAACTGTTGCACTCGATCACGCACTATCTGCCATGTATAATCCAGTGGCAGCTAAAAATATACTGACTGAAAGATTATTAACTTCTGGCACAGACAAAAACTAGACTTGAAAAAATACATAAAGAATTTTGCAATGTTTCTCAATAATGAAATTTTAAAAAATCCACTTAAATGAAAACACTGTGCTTTTAAAATTCGCTAACACGACAAAACCTACATTTTTGATAATGATCGAACGAGATGCACTGAAACCACTGGCATTTCCAAATGCAGAATAAGCAGAAGAAGATGCTGACAAAGATGTCGAAGATACGTTGTAGGTAGAAGAAAATGGTAAAATTGAAGAAATATTACTTGGTTGTAGACTTGCTCCGGGAGCACTCTGATATGTACTCTGACCAGTATATGAAGTCGATGAACTATCAAAAGAGTTATGAGGTGCTGTTGAAGAAGTGAGCGATGAAATGATGGAGGAGACATCCCCTAACGGTGCACCATTAGCACCCAAACCCATACCCACTCCTCGTAAACCCATTGGTAATTCCCCTTCCTTCCGTTCATCAACTGGATCAAACTTATCCATTTTAACATTGATCTGCCGGTCAAAAACACGTTGATTATTCAACATTGAAATGGCTTGCACAGCCTCGATTGGATGTGTGAACTGAACAATTGCCATGCCTTTACTGCGACCTTCCTTGTCTAGTTGAAGATCAACCCACGTAACTTTACCAGCCAAAGTGAAATAATCTGTTATTCGTCCACTTTGTACATTGTATGGCAGCTGAATTATGGTTTTTCTTCTGAATGATGAAAAAAAAATCTCTTGAAATTCTAAACAAATGACCATCTGTAAGAAAAAATGGCTTTGCTAAGTAATATATGAGACTAACATTTGATACAAAAACACGATTGCTCAGTGGTCCTGTAATATGAAGTTGTCGCAGAAATGCAGGACTTAAACCAAACGTTTCATATTGTTCATCTGGACGGTTACGAGTATCCAAATTAGAAGCAGCAGTTCCACCATGAAGGCCGTTCAAAAAATCAACTCCTGTATCTTCTTTGACTTTTCGAAAAAATGCAACAGGATCCTCAAAATTTTGTTCAGTTAAAAATTTTCAAATAAGATAAACAATCTGTACGGAAATGAGTGATACAATAGAAATGAAACGAAAGAAATTAGATTACTAATTTTTGATATAAAAACTCTGCCAGCTGTTGAAAAGTAATTCCACCACTTGTAAAACACAACACTAATAACAAATTTGAATAAAAGATTTCGAAATTTGATAATGCCGATAATCTACCACAGAATAAAAACAAAAACCATAAAAAATAATAGATTACTTTTATTTCATAAAAAAGGTTTTAGTTTTCTTATTTTTTACCAGACAATGGATAAGAACAGATTATTGAAATAATGAGACACAAAATATTAACTCGAATTTCTTTTGCTGTTAATAAACGATCATTCATTGGATAACGATGTAAAGCATCAACACAACGCTGTACTGACTCTTTTTCTCGAAATTCAACAACTGCTGCACCTTTTGACTTCCCTTTACGATCTTCTAGAAGCTCCACAAAATTGACCTAAAGAACCACAAACATTTCTGTGTTCAAGAATATAACTCAAGTTAGTAATAGAGTATTCACTGCGTCCACAATCACGTTTAACTCTATATTCAGGAATTTACATGTAGATTAAAAGTATTAAATCACTGCGGGAGATAAAAACGGAAAATCTGATTGGATTGATGAAATTCCAAGTCACTGAAATACGTCTAGATGCAGAGCACGTGAGTTCAATCTGTGTTGCAGCATAATTTGTGAACCTCTTCAAAATTCACTCTTGCAAAGTGTATAAGCAGATGAAACGCTAAATTGAATAAATAGGTCGTTTTATAAATGAAATTCAAGTCTGCTAAATTTTGCAAAATCAATCCACATTTCTAGGAACATACTGCCCAGTGACACAATTCAATCTCACTCTTGTGAAGCTCAATGATACACACAATCTTCAGAATTTGTAACACAGCCAAACACTATCACAGCTATGGCAAAGTGACAGCTGCAACTGAACTCGATTTCATATATGCGTATGTAAATTACTAAGAAGGTGCAACTACATGTCAAAAGAACCAACAATAGTAACTTTGCACGCAAACAAAGAATGTTTGCAGAAAAAAGAGTCAAAGACAAGCTCAAGAAAAGAGATCATACCTCACCAGCTTTTTCTCGAACCAAATCTTTTAATTCCATCCAACGTACATCATACGGAATGTTTGCGATATAAACCATTCGGTCATTACGTGCAGCTCCAGAACCACCTCGACGAACATCTAAATTTGTGCCGGAAGAAATCCAACGTTATCGTCTCAGAAATGTTGAGGGAAACAATATTACAAAGGAGATATCCTCAGATTAACAAGTGAAGAAAAAGATGATGTACAAAGTTTGCAGAAAGCAATCTATGGCCTAGCAGCACACACCGAAAAAATTCCGATTCAGCGCTTAACACCATTTTCTCACATTAATTTTACCGAAATTGTGAAACTTTTTTCCAAAATTGATATGCAGATGTTGAATTTCTTTCGAAGACAACCACTTGTAAGTGAGAAATAGCGAATATGAAACGACAGAAACTTCTGACATAAGACTCCACGATAATGGAAAAAAAAAACCGTTGCCTTTGCTATGTGGGAGACGTGTCAACCAGCAAAAACGAGATGGTACATCGGAAGTGAAAGAAGTAGTTGTATTGATAGGTACGTAACAATCATCAAAAAAGTTTGCCGGCACGCGCGGCACACAATTGTAATATTTCAAAGCTGAGAAAATCCCAAACTGTTCATTACTATTTTGAGAAGTTTTGCAAAATTGTAAAATTCATTATGTAACGCCAATGAATATCGATGATGGAAAAGCAACTTCCGATCCCGATGTTTACACCAAAGAGTGAATATGAAAATGAAAACGTCGACAACGAAATGGATAGTTTACGAACGGGATTTACACTTCCTTACCTCTATCCCGAAGTTTTCGGGGACTACGATCACGACTAACACCACGACGTTGCGCAGCACTAATACGATCTGAAGCAGCATCACGCCGTGACCATCGGTCAGCAGCATTAGCACCACTTTCTAAATTACTATTCGATCTCCACCGGTCACCTTCTGCCACTTCACTTTTTAATCGCCATCGGTCATTTCCTCCGGCTTCCTTGAACGAGTTTGGCGGCGAAAAATCTCGGTCCAATAATGATGTAGTCATTACTAATCTGCAAAAAACTACATACCTTGCACCTACTCAAATAATGAATAATATAGGACTTAAATTGAAAACAATGAAATACAACGTTATCCAAAGTAAATGATTAACGAAGCAGAAACCTTCCTTACAATCAAAAATTCAAATAACACAAGAGTATGACGGTCCTACAACTTCTGCTGTCACACGTACATGCCACGCTAACATCATGAAAAAGTAAAAGAAAGACTTGTTTTATCATATAATAGCGAGCCATCAAACAGTTTCTTTTATCGAGAAATTTGTCATGTATGTTATTACGCGAAACGACAACACACTACACACAACCAATCAAGACATGCAACCCAATATAATAAAACACTAAGCAGGTCACAAGATACACGTGACGAAAAATAGCAATTCAACTCCCAACCCTGCTGGTTCATGTAGACAAGTAGCCAATCGATAACTCGCAAACGAGGGCTGGAATTTCTTGTTAGGTATTTTGTTTTATTTTTTGTTTACTGAGGAGTGTCCGGCAGTTTGATATATTCTGGAAGAATCCTCAGTCGCATGTTTTTGGTCAAGAAGTTAACTGATTGTTTTCTAGGAATGTCACAAATTTTTTCGATTAAAAGAAATTTAATGTTGAAAATATAAATTGTACGAAAATAGCTGAGAAAGATTTTATTAGAATTTTCATATCTGAATTTGACACTTCAGTGAAGTCTCTTTTTTTCCGAAAGAATTGGGAGCAGAACGTTTTGCATGTCATTGTTCAAAAAATCATCCAAAAAGAATCGGAGTTTACGCAAACATTTGGATGTTGACCCAGGAAACGATGGTGAAGAAGATATGGAAATAACGTAATATCGCATGCTTTAAACATGATAGAAGTATTCGTATTCGAAATTTATTCATTTTTCAATTTCACTGAAAGACCGTTTTTTACTAGTGAAAAATGCTGTAAATAATTTCAATCTATTTTGTGTGAAAGAATGTCAGGCGTTTGGTGGGAAATGGCAAATTATAACATGAGCGTAATGTTTACTTTATGTTGTTCCTTGTGTATTGAGCGTTAAGTGAAGAAATATCGTTAATAAAATCTCAGGCGTAGATTGGAAGGCGTGAAGGAGTTACAAGAAAGTCGTGAACGCAAAAATGGTTTAAATGCTGTGGAATGTGCGCTAGGTAAAGAGCTTGCAGCAGAATTTATAGCTATGGATGATGATCCATTTCGGCAACGAGGAGGAGGCATGCTCAAACTTTCTGAAGGACGTCAAGCTCAGATGTTAATTTTACCATTTTTGTGAATATCTGGTTCTTCAAACATTATTTCGTCACATTCTATAGTTCGTAAACGATTTTTCGATAAAATAAGTTTGATTAAGAGGAAAAGTTAGGATTTATCATGTCAGGTGTTTCATTTAATCAGTTTCAGGCATGCAGCTGATATTGAAGCTGGTATACGTGATCAGTTCAAAAAGGAAAGCTTTTTGAGGGATGAACACGAGGAAATGTAAATTTTGTACATTTTGTTTTAGGAAAAAAAAGATTATGTTACAGAACTTTAACAATTGCATCCCAGTGTTTTGTTTATTGGAAAAAAAGAAATACTTTAGTTCAACATCGTCTGCTGATTATAGCTGTTTTGTTCATTATTTTAGAGCAATAATTATACGAAAAAGCTAAACTGATAACATGTTTCTTTGTTTAACAACTTATATGATTAGTAAGTTTTACGGAAAGATTTTTTTTTGACTTCAGTTTTTGTCTCACTTTATCAATTATCCGTATGCATTTGTGTAAATAGTTATTAGATTTATGTGTTACGAAATTAAATATGCTCTCATTTCCAGGAAAAAATATGTACAGGCAGAATTGCGTAAACGAAAAGCAATGCGAGAGCTTGATGATAAAGATGCAACAAAGGTCTTAAATATTCTTTGAGATGGAACTTCAGTTTTGACTTTTGCATTTTCCGTGTCAATATTTAACGTACCAAAAGGCATTCGATTGTCAGTAATGAAGTAAATTTTTCTAATTTTAGTCTAAAGTTCCTAGTGTAGATGATATTTTGATGTGGAAAGCGGCTGAAAAAGTTCGATTATTCAGAAGTGAACGTAATGATGAGCTGTTATCCAATCAAATGCTTGCTGGAATCCCTGAAGTAGATTTGGGCATTAAGTAAGCTATCTCTCATTTTGTTCGTATGTCAGTTTATAGTGAAGCAATATCATTATGATTCTATATTTCATTACTTGAAGAAAGTTTCGTTCCTCATTCGATATATCTTCTATTTTAATGTACACTAAGTTATATTGTATTAACAAATCACCATTGATTCTTCAATATTCAATATTTTAGCGCTCGAATGAGTAATATTATCGAGACAGAGAAGAAGAAAAGTGAGATGTTAAAAGAAGTAATAGAGAAAAGACGGAATCTTGCTGAAGATAGCATGTTTAGTCAGGATCGTGCTAAAGATTTAGCAAAAGATTACGTGCAGCACTCTATTTGTAAGAAATTGCTGGCCTGTCTTTCGAATTAAATTTCGATTTATAATTTTCTTCTGTACAACAGCATTTCCATTCTGATTTTTTATATTTTTAATTTTCTGGCAGCATTAAATTTTTTATTTCGTTCTATTATGTTGTTCGTTTTAGTTTATATGGAATCAACCACTCGTCTTGGTCAAGAAGATTGGCGAAAAAAATTAGAGCATCCTGATGATGAGGTGCATTCATTCTATCTTTTCCAGTATTTTATTCTCTATTAAATAAAGTAAATCAAACTTTCGAGCACGTCAGTGTAATTTTTGCATGGTCCTGTGCGGATTATAAAATTTGAGAATTTTTGATAATTTTGCGGATAAATCATTTTCAGGAAGAAGTAACGTTAACAGATGCAGATAGTTTTAGAGGTGATGCTTCTATACACCGCTTGTGATGAAACAATTGTGATTTATATATAAGTACATAAAATAAATCGGAGTTTAGCAACACAAGGCACAGCAAAAGAGAAAAGTCAGCTGCGCAGCAGAGATTAGAAAATAAGGAAAAATAACAAACTTTCTTCATTAGTGTAGTGCGTATTGTCATTAAATCGATGAGATCGATTAGTATTGTGACGAGCGGATCAATGAGACTACAAGGTCACTCCGTATTAACGTTGGTGCTCGACATTCGTGTGATACAAAAGGAACTAATCATTCAGAAGTGCAGCACAAATTGAGACTGCACTGTATTTGTGGCTGGTTTGTGATCGTGTACCGTTGATGAACAAGGTCACTGGGACACTTCATTATGTCGTTTCGCTCCAAAAATTTCCTCCTTCTCCTTTGATATTCATTTATATTTCCAGAACCTTAACGGGATTAACCTGTGATCGGCTCACGACGTTCTCGTCAATGGTATGGTTACTTATAAATTGTCTTATTCGTTTTTCAGTTTTTGGAGTTTCGGAAAGTTACTTAAGATCCCAGACTACCATTAATGTTTTCTAGAAACAGAAACGACTGTTTTCGATAGAGGAATTTACTTTCAGGCTCAGTATTTCACACAACCGCGAATCGAAGGTATTTCCTAAATGACATACCTATTATAATTTAACAAGGCTTCGAAACCACTACACTTGGACTCACAATTTTCAAAAATTGATTTTGTAGTATGAAAATATGGACTTGAAGACATGAACTCCCTAATGTTTGTAATGACAGCATAATGTTTATTGCTGATCAGGCTGTTCAATTTTCTGAGAGTATGGAATATGTACAGATCAAACTCTAATAAAACTTTAAACAGATTACAAAATAACTCAGAGCTCATTTGATCAATATTCCCAAAGTACCGCGTTATTTATACTGTTCAGATTTTTAATTGCCAGAGGTAGATGATATGACTTGCAGAGTACCGACAATGTTTCGCGCTTTACTGTTCCAATGGGTATATACAAAATGCATCTCACTTGCGCTATGTAATGCGTAGCCTGGGTTATATTCCCACCATTCCGGAAACAATACAATATTTCCGTGAATATGGTATTTATTAGTGTTTTTCAATAAGGCATAAGCATTATTTATCATAATTCCGCTAGAGATAGAACATTAGTGCTTGTAGCATACTGATCGCTTAACCAGTACCCAATCTCTTCAATATTTTATAGCGTTAATCAGCAGCTGAATCTACTATTTTAGGACAAAAACTTAATTTTCCATCATTTCTGGAGATTTTGCATAAGGAAAATCAAAAAGGTGATCCTCTACAAGAGATAATTGGTGCATTACATGGGATCGATCCAAGAAATCAAGGATGGATTACAGTTCTTGAATTCATCGGTATTCTGTCAACAGTTGGGGAAAAAATGTCGCGGGAGGAGATTTATAATGTTCTTCAACAACTAGACGTTACAGGCGGCCGGGTACCATTCAGTACACTGCTGAATTTCATTTCCAATATGTCCATCGATTATAATTATTTCCCTGTTGACAATTCTTATGACACATGGGAATAATGATGAAAATCACAGTTTGAAGCATGTGACTGTTAAGAAAATCATAAAATATCTAAAAGAGCATTTAAATGGTAAATAAATTAAAATTTCATATGATTCACATTTTATTCAATTAGCAGTATTCGTCTAAAAATTGTATCCAAATGTAGAATGTTAAACGTTTGAATTTTTCAATTCAAGTTCATTCTTCCTGATAAATCTTACCCTCATGCTTGTCTGCTTCGTCGTGGCACAACAGTTCTTCAGTAACATGCTGCAACTTTGTAAATAGCTGTGGGTTTTTAGCAGTAACTACCTATCAATATATATTTAAAAAATATGTAACTAATATTTTAAAAAACGATTCTAAGAAATGATAGAAATGTGAATAAAATTGAAATCAAAAAATTGTAGAGACATTTTTTTTGCTCAAACAAAATTGAGATGTCTCCTTTTTATCAGAGAAAAAATTTAATCACTAAGAAGCATTGCTCTGAACTAGTTTTCACTGTATTCGTTGTAGTCACAATAAACAAAATCTGAACGAGAAACTCACAAGTTTTGATGAGATTATCATCAACATGTTCCATAGGGGTAATAAACAAGTATAAATGAACGGTAGAATAAAGCTGCCGTAAAGAAGATGATTCTTGATGAGATCATTGCCGAAGTGTATCAAATATGTCTTTGTTGGAACAGTACCGTCAAAAAGATAGCGACATAACAAGTAAATGCCAAATGGATGTGTAAAAACACTAGACAAGGCTATGCAAACATTGAATGTCCTGAAATAGAGATTCTGTTCTTAATACTTATTCTTTAGCGTGAATTTTAGGAAAGGGTCCATAAAAATTTAAAACGAGTGCCTTGCAATACTATTATGACAAATGTAAGTAAATGGAAAGTAATACTGGTGAGAAACATTGCTGAAATGAAAACTAATTGGGAAGGAATGGATCTAAAATAAGCATGACAAAACAGAAGCATAATTATCATGACAGAACGGAAAGCATGATTATTGAATGAATGATTCCAAGCTTTTTAATACTGCGTTATTAATATTGAGCAGTCTAGAAATTCTAATCATATTTTCTTCAGCTTATTATACTTTCAAATTCAACTATACTCAAATCAAATAAAGCTATAAAGAGAAAATGTTGCTTGCCGATCACGGATATCCACAGCTGTAAATAGAACTATTAACGGGATAGCAATCAACGAAATAATATATGCCAACGAAAAATTCAGAAGCGAAATTGATCCAAATACAAGACAGTAATCCAAATAAAACAAAAACTTGAAAGAAACAAGCTCCCTCTGTCTTCTAAAATGATTATTTCTCACTATTAAGAAACATTATTGTTCTTCACGAGTAGGACTTTGCTTTGGATGAAAAATTATTTCCTACATGGATTATATGCTGAAAGCTATTTTGTTGCATAAAGAAAAGATCAACAATTGAGTTAAAATAACGAACCGAAATATAAATTTTTTTCACATGAATAAATCCAAACAAATGATATTTTCTTTCTAAATTAAAGTCTTAAATAAATTAAGCTTTCTTTACTTCTTATTGCGTTGCTTAAACTAACAAAAATGCGTCACTGGAAAAAAGAGAAACTGAAAAATTTTACAGAGGAATAAAGCAGTATTGTGGAACAAGTGCAAAAAATAAGAGCAGCGAAACTGTGTATGAAGAATAAGTACTCGATATAGCAACATTTTTGATGCAGCAATATTGGATTAATCCAATAAAATGAAGAATGACAAAAGAGTTCGGAAAATAAAATTCCGTTATGTCGTACCAATGACGAAGTGCCTAAAACGCGAAAATAATTGAATTGCATAAAGTAATTCCGTTTTTCAAAAATATCTTCACTGAATCCATTGGGAACTGAAAATCATTCTCCATTATAGCAGATATAGACATCAATGAACTGTGATAAAAAGTGAGCGAGATCTCGTGAAATATGGTTCCAAAATTTTGAAACAAAAACTTCAAATTCCTTTCATATTATTCCATCTATGCTCAATTATTCAAATAATATTCGACGAAAGTATAAAACTATGACTGAATGCACAGGATAGTTGCTTTTAAGTACCGGAACTGTTCCGACATTTAACGAACTTAGTTAAAAAAATAGTTCCTAATGATTTAATTAGTTCAGTACATTTAAACAGAAACTTAATAAGCTTCCACTTACCAGTATTATCATGGAAAACAGAATCAGACCCAAAGCTGGCATAAAATAAGCGACCGAAAGAAAATTACGCACATTTGTTAATATATACAAGAAATATGACTGATGAAACTTTTCCAACATATTGTTCAAAGACCTTTAAAAACTTGAATTAAAAAATAATAAGAATAATATAGTTGACTGACTCTCAAATGTGTGATTAATTTTAGTACTCACTATACACGTAAGAATAATGAGGAATACACTGTTTACAGATAGTACATTCGAAATTTTAGACTGATGAACACTCGATAAAAAAAGTAACGACATCATATTAAGTAATGGTGAATAAGTTATACAAAATCAAATCACAAAAAAACCTCAACGCTCCCTCACATATTCGAATTAAATCCATGAGAGATGCATGCCCTTCTACATCATTTTTAAAGTATAATGTTACTGCTTGTATGCCATATGCTCCGAAAATGCTATGCAAACCCTCTTTTTCAACAAATGCCTGAAACAATAGTAGGAATGATAAAGAATTACTAAGAGTGCTAAAAAATATTGAGATCATCTAAAATTTCATTTGCCCATCAGACTACCAATTTCGGATCCAGTAAATAATCAAAACAATAAACGTGAGGTAACAGCAGCATCCTGAGGTTCTCAAAATTATATATAAAGAATAGTTTTAAAAATTAAATACCTGATTTATCACAGCTTTACTAGTTGTCTGAAATAGATTGATCCATGAATTCTGATTTCCATGATTGAAAACTTGAGGTACCAATCCATATTTATCAGCAAGTCTTACCATCAAATTAATCAAATCTAGATTCGGTAATAAGCCATTTACCATGTTATACTCGATGTTTACTGAATCAAACCGTGAACCTTTAGCTTTCACTGCAAATGCACCCACAATTGCACCGCTATGAAAACGTAACTGTTTAATTCGCAAGAATGGGTGGCGGTGCCCATAATATTCATCAAGGTATGCCGTCATTCCAATTAAGCCCTTATCTACGAAAACGAAATGAATATCACGTGCCCAATATATTTGTTCTGGAAGTAAATAATAATTGCATGCATCGACAACTGCAAAATTGGCTCAAAATTTTGCAAATTTATTCTTGAAAAGTAATGAAATCTTTATTACTGAGTGATCGAAAACAAAAAATAAAAACCTCGACAAAACGTTGCTAAAGCAAGTGTCACAGCCAGTGCTTCAACATCTTTTTTAGTTAGTGATACAGCAACTAATACTGCTTCAACTGATGGAGAACGACTAGCATGTACAATACCCACAACATTGCTTCCTGATTGATTCTGGAAGAGCCTCCAACTTCAAACATTTAATAACTACACTTGGCTATCCATTTTAAAATAATATCTCAAAAAAACCTCTGTTCAAAAATTTCTTAATTGAAATGAGTCCTAGAAAAAAAGAATTTTGAAATAGGACATAATGACAATTCGCAGCCAACAATGAAGAATACAGTTTGCTAATATTTCTAAAATATTACACTACACTTTCGTTTTTTTGGCCTAAAGATTCAAATATTGAAGAGTACCTAACTTCAATTTTCGCATGGTAAGACTTTTGTTACTTCGAGTTACACTTTATATATATATATATATATATATATATATATATATATATATATA
>UYYF01000219.1:0-27123 GCA_900618365.1 Thelazia callipaeda
TAGCTGAAAATCGAAATCACACCATAAAAAACCCTTAATTATGAGAAATAAGTTTAGTAATTATGTTACAGAAGACGATCAAATGTTCACGTCAAATGCTTGCTGGTTCCTAATAGTTAGTTATACAACAAATAATTGTTTTGTTGCCTAGCTTTATGGAAATTACAAAAAATTACAACGCCTTAATTTCTGAACTTTAAGTCCAAACAAGGGATCAAAAAATCCAAATAATGGTCAGAAAATAAAATTTACTCGTCGCAAAATTTCCAGTATGAATTCACAAGTTAAACCAGATACAAATGAAAATCTTCTATTATCTACACCTTTCCAAAATATTTTCGCGCATTTCTTTCTGCATCCTCACAGATATTATATATTGGTGACGCTCGCGCCTAAAATGAAAAAATTTCTATAAACTGTTCGCGTGAAAATAGAGTTTATTAATCAGTCTATTTACTGATAGCAAAATCTCTAACCAAAAATTGACTTCACTTGTACATATGTATTACAGAGGCACTATCATGACGATATTATGGAAAAAGATGATAGTCACATTAGACTCAGCTACAACCGCAACAGCAACGGTACACGCAATAAAATAGAATATAACAGTTGAAATGGCAGTAATACCTACCATCAATCAATTAAACCAGTTGGGGACATGTTATGAATAATTTCTGTTAACAGGCGGCTGCCAAGAAGTGAAAAGATTATAAATAGAACTCCGTAAAGAGTGTGATAAAACAGTTTGCCAGTGTACCAGAACTAGATACAGTAGGAAGATAGATTAACAACGCTCGAAACCTCATCCGTGGAATTAAAATATGCAGAACAGCTGGCCATAAGAGGTGCTAGAAACGGTTCTCAATGATTTCGGTAAGATGGCCGAGAGGGAAATGGCTTTTGTGTTGCTACCCGTCAGGCGAGAAGACCATACGTGCGATTTCCCTCCAAGTACTGAAGAAGCAAGCGAATTTTGCGATCCCTGCTGTTGCAGGTCATCCATGCTAATAGAAATGGCTTTTGGACGAGTCAACAAAACGTGTCAAGACACATAATCCTACTTCGAGCAAAATATGCTCTACGAGTCTAAGGATAATCTGAATGTAAAGCAGAAATGCCTGCTGCTAATGCAAGAGGTCCGGAAACGTGAAACAAACCTGGTAGAGTTGATGCAGAATCTCAAAGAACATTTCCCGCTTACATTTGGAATGAACCAAAGAAGACAAATTTTAACATAAAATCTCTTCAAATAAATGACTTACACTGCAATCAGCTGCAGCTGCTATTAAAGAGTGACTAGGCAACAGAAAAAGCCATCGAGTAAAAAGCAGGTATAGAAAAATTAAACTTGTTTATTTTTCATGAAACCTCATACAGCAGTATTTGATCGAAGATAAAAACTTAAGCGAAGTCAAGAAGAGTGTGAGGATGAATCTCACATGAAGCTTTTTAAAGATTTTGATAGAATGTGTGAGAGTTAACAAAACTAAAGTTAGATGTTATGAGTGCCAGTATGCATTCAAAATCTACACGAAATTTAAGCTGTTCAGATGAAGGAAAAGAAATTTACCACGCGGGGTAACGAGATAATCTTAATGGTCCATTGATTATTACGACTGCAATATTGGGAGCATTACTCCACAACATGAAGCGCGATAAGATATAAACATGGAGCTGAGAAGCGACATGAAATAATCCTGATAGAGGTTACCTTTCTCAGCTTCATATTTATATCTTGGTGCCCAAATTGTAGGGAACGTGTGAAGATGGTAGATTATCTAGTAACGCAATGCGAAAAAATGTCATATCACGACTATACTAGAAGACACTATGAATTGGGATGTCATTTGGGACTCTGCAAAGAAGTAAGGTCTGGAAGCATGTTTATAGATGCGGAGGCATTCCATTCACGGAATTGTTGCTAATGAAAACGTGAAGGCAAAAGCTGACACGCGTGTCAGAACAGTTATAAAGATAAATGCGGATCGATCGGATATCATGAGCCACGATAAGAAGCGACATGAAATAATCCTGATAGAGGTTGGTGACACTGGTCAGGACAGGTTGACTGCAGTCGAGATCGAAAAAAGGCGAAAGTAACTCGCTAATAAAACGGGTCAGAGATGAAATGCAGGACGAAAATAATCGGTATGTGATGACTTGAGATAAGGTAGTAACGAACTTCTATATATGTTATCAGTTATTGAATTAATAACACCATACCAGTCGATTGACTTCTCCACCAATGACACCATCAGCTGTATAATATTGTGCCACAGAGAGACCACTCAGGGCATAACATGAGTGATATAAATCGCTTAACCTTAAATAATATTGATACAAATTTCCATAAATTTAACTCGTACTGCTTGAATTATATCCAAATCGTGTTCATTTTACTAGATTCGATATTATTAACCTTTTCTATATATATCTGAAGCTTTAGTCTGAAAAAAGTCCACTCAGTAGTTACAAAAGCCAAAAAAAAGTCATTTAAAAAATGCTTTTCCATTAGCCATTCTAATTATTTTAGAACTGACTTTCTGGCAGGCAAATGTTCAAATAGGAAATGAAGCGCAATATAAACCTGTCTGGTTTGTCTTTCAATCCACCATTGTTCATATCTTGACAAGCAATGAGAACATATTCCTGCAGTGCTTTTCCATCAAACGATGAAAAAACGCTGTTTCCTAGAATAAGTTCTGCAACTTCTAATATAGGGAATACAGCAGCTTGCCAAAAACTATAACAACTATCAACCAGTTTATTTGTTCTACCCTAAAACGAGAAATAGATTTTTGTGAATGGTAGCTGGATAAAATCAATTATGGAAACTATGAAAACTGACGTAACTTAACTTTTCTCAGTGAAAAATAAAGTCGACAAAATAAATCATTTGACATTAAGTAGACATACAATATACTTCCCAATTCTACTGAACAATGAAAACAATGAAATGCAAATTCTCTTACTTGAAATCCACCTTCGTATTTCATTTGTTTAAAAGCAAGCCACTTTATCAGAGATGATCTATGAATCAAAGCACTTTTTCCCAGAATTATTAACGACGCTACACCACAAAATGTATAACCACCATGCGCTTCACAAAACCGTTCACCACCAAAGCCACCTTCATAAGTCTGACATCTAAAATTTTCTGTATCAAAAATTATTATCATAAAGCATGTAAAAACTAGTTAATATTCAGATAATGTGAATGTTTTTTACATAAACCAGAAATTATTAGTTACCTGATAATCCATATATCCGCATTCTCAGTGAGTTCGCTATCCAAAATATTTGTAATAGAAGCAACAGCAAGAGCACAGTACGATCCTCGAATATCAATTTCCCCACCAATGTGTAGTGCGAAACTGCCATCAGGTTGTTTGACAGAGAGCAAAAAATTCTTCAGAGTTGTCCTGAAATTTAAGATAAAAAGGAACGCATGACATAAAAAAATAAGTTACTTATGTTTTTAAAAGTAATAGAAAGGGAACTGGACCTACAAAGCCTGAACATGATGAAAAAATCACAGATAGAAACAATACAGACGTATTAATACTCGCAAGAGCTTCATCGGTACCAATGCTTATTAAAGCCATTACTGCACCATAAGTAGTAGCCAAATGTGGATATTGTCCTGGACCACCTGAATATATTAAATCTTACATTAGTCCTGAAACATTTAGTGATCACTCTACGTGCTCAAATATTCATTTTCACGTAATTTAAATTAGCATGATGTGAATTTGCAATAATGAATTTTGTTTCCATGTCTGTAAAATCAACCAAAGAAACTACTTGCCTCCGTATCCCCCAGTAGGCCACTCACAGGTCTTCAGAAATCGAACAATGCTGCAAACGAGTAAATTTCCAAATGCTATGAAACGATTTCCATAAATAAATCAAATAACATGCCTAATGGAAAACAAAAGCTGTTTACATGAATTTATTTCGATTTTCCATACTCAAATGTTGCATCAAAATATTAAAAAAAGAACCTAGAAGCCAAGTCTTCACTGAGTGGTGCTTCCAAGAGCCCCAAACTGTGTACTCCCCAATAACAGAACCAAGCACGAGATGCTTCCAACTGCTGGAAATTAATGGAATTTGGAGCAGTGCGTCCTTATAATTTATTCATACAAGGAACAAACTGCTTCAAATCTTGATATAATGGCAGAAATGACAAGTTCAGAAGGAATAAAATTGGTTACTTCAATAAAAACATGAATCGACAAATCAAAATATCAGTAAATTGTTCAGCAGGTTGCACATGTATCTTTATAAAGGAGTTTTTTAGAAACTGAATATGAAACTAATCAAAAAATTAATCATTTCGTGCCTGAATTCAAACCCAATTCTAATTTTGAACTTGCTTACCGAAAATGAGCTTGATAACTGTTCCAAAGACTGAACCAAATGCTTGATATGTAGTGTTTTATCCAACACAGGTAAATAATCTATATCATCTTCGATATTATCCATGAATGAATCGATAAAATTTTGGAATTGTTCCCTAGCTAACTGTTCAACTCGCTTCTGAAATTGAACTCCAACCAGTATCACACTAATCGCAAAATACGTATCTTAACAAAACTGATTGCTTATGCCATAAATTCTTGTAGAATTCAACAAGAATGGTGCAATTTGTGGTGCAATTATTGAAACGAAATTCGTAAGAAACTGCAACACTAACATGAGATATCCAGAGCTGTATTAATTAATATTGCAACTTTCGGTAAAGAGAATTATTCTACAACGGAAACCTGAGTTCCTTAACACCTGATAGAAGGTAAAAGTTCACTTCACAACTTAATTTTAACACACCTGTTCTGTGCTACTGTAAGTGAACAAGCCTTCATCGTCAAAAGCGTACTTCTCATCAAAAGCATTGTACTTGCACATTACCGAGACTTTACCCATCGATTTCTACGACCTCAAATTTTAGAGAATTAGATTTGATTTAACTCTTAACACCATAAAACACTAGTTGTTTACGATGTGTCTAACAACCGTCATTCCCGTACTCCAAATTTGATAACGTTCCAGCAAATTAGCTATGGAAGTAATGAAGAATCTAGAGAACATATGTTGTTAAGATCAGGCCAGACTAAGATCACTTAATTTTACAAACGATCAGGCCAGAAAGATTAGTTGATAGCAAAAACCACCAAAAACGCATTACTAGAAGCACGCAAATATATTTATACGATCAATAAATCACGATAATACGGAATAAAATTACTGGTGTATTATAGAACAAAAATAAATAGGAAGCAACATCTACGAGATTTAGCATTGCTTCATTTTTAGCAGCAACAACATTCAATGTAAAAAACTTCAGATATGGATGATCACTCAATATACATCACTGAAATCTAATCTCGCTGATTGAAGACCTAGTTGAATGAACAGAAATTCTAAAACTGAAGATCAAAAATCATAATTTTTAAATACATGATTTTCTATGTATAATCACTTAAAACTTATTACCAAACATGGAATACATCACTAATATATAGAAGGAAGTGATCAAATAAATTTAGAAGTAGTGAAATCACTGGGCGACTTTGGAATCAGTAATTACGGCCACACTTTCGGAATCTAGAGATATCTGTAAATTCAAAGGAGCAGAAACTGTTCCTGATAACTGCGTAAACTTTCCTTCTTCTCTTAATGACTGAAGTTGTTCACCATTATTATAATTCAATTTTGTCGAAGATAACATATTCACTGATGACATATTTCGTTTACAATTTGCGAATGCATTAGCTGGATGAACACGCATAGGTAATACACTTGGAGGAGGCATCAGTTCTCGATCCGTAAGCAAAGACCCGTTTGGGGGCGCCTTTGTTTCTAACATATGACAGATAGGTTGCTCATCCATAAGCAAACCGTCGTCATCAACACATCTAAACCGTGGGAACATTTATTTCATCTTAATATAGTTTTTGGTAAAATTTAAAAAAAGAAAAGACTTAAATGACCGAAATTCGAAAAAATTGAAAAAAAGTTTGTACAGTACAGTCTTGCTTACACAATTTCAAACATATAAAGACTGAAAATGCAGTACTTCTCTTCTTTCTTAACTTTTCGTGGCCGACCTCTTCTTGGTTTAGTTTCACCGTCTACTTCACCATTACTTTGTCGTCTCTTCATGCCCATCAAATTTCCACCCGATGACAATTTAGGCAGGATTATCTGCTGCGCAGGAACTGGCATACTAAGATGAGAAGAGGGGTCATTTGTAAGGCCTGAATTATTGAAATGATTTTAAGTGTTAAATATATTCGAAAAAAAAATTCAGAATTAAAACTAACGCGCAGGACGAACTTACAAAACCACTTTTGTTACTGAAAGAAATAATTTGTAAGATGAATAACTATGATAACCTGAAGAATGAAAACCCGAAAAAGATGGGTGTTCAGGCCAATCAGTTCTCCAATGCACTTCAGGTCCAGCTGTTGATGGAGATGGTATGTCTCGCATAAGCGATTCCAAAAACATAAAATGCGGAGTTTGCATTACAGCCTGTTTTCTGAAATTTAACATTATTAAGCAACTGTGATACAAACAATTTATATTATTCAAATCTGAAGTATGCGAAGAAATTAATACAATAAGTCAAGTGCAGATTTGTTTCTTTTCATACTGAATAAATTAAAATAAGAGGAATTGTGAACGTAAGATGTTACATATGTGACGGGGAGAGTGTACGTGATGTGGAATATAAGACACATTGCGCAGCTGTTTCGAGTAATTTTTCTGCGAAATGCTCCATAGCTCGACCAATTGCGACTGGTACAGATGCCACCATTCGTCCAATTTCTTCATCACTTTGCATTACCCGTTTTACTCTTGTCTAAAATCATTAGTTTTGAGGAAATTTCATCCTTAATTTTTCACTCTTTAAATACGTCAGTAAATTTTGAAATACAGTTTAATACTATTAGTAGTTGAAATGAAGATTTTCGAACGGCAATTCAAATAAGATAATAATTCTAGGCAAATTTTCCACAATGTACACTGTCTTAATCTTTAACTTTTCATCAAATGTAATTAAATAGATACAAAAAGTCTTCAACAATATTCACTTAAGATGAAGAATACTTGAAAAATATGAAAAAATTGCGCATGTGATTATTAATAACCTATAAATTGAAAACAGAAAACGAAACAAACTGACAGGCTGAATTTTAGCGCTGCTAAAACGCCGCTTACGAATAGGTGCAGGTACAGCAGTAAGACTTGTTGAACTAGATGAAGACGGCCCAATATAATCGGGATTGCTGCTATTTTTGAGATCCATTACAAACAAGCAACAAAATTGTCAAAAAAAAAACTAACAATAATGATGAGAACTGTATGATTACACGGCAGCAGCGCTTACCTAAAATCATTAATGCTTTAGATACATGCATAAAAATAATGAATGTGTGCACAGCAAAACTAACAGTTTCAAACTACAATAAGTATTGAAAAAAATAAAGTAACATGACATAAATAGAAGAAATCTGTCCTTTACTATGAGGTAAGTACAGATTAAAGCTGTCTACATAATTTCGTTCCATCAATCAGCATAATAATTGGAGAAAAGTTTACGACCTATTCATCCATTTCACTTTGAACAGTTTTTTTCATCATTTACGTCCTCTACATTACGTGTGCACAATGTGCAAGACTAGTTAAAGAGTAGACTTGGATCACATAACAAATTTGCAAATGAATGCTTGATATCCAGAACAAAACATAACTAACCAAGAAGATAATCCAGAAGTACGCACAAGAAACTAAAGAAGTAACGTAGATCTCGGAATGCTACCATTCACAGCGGCTTAATCACCATCCAAAAGTTTTCGAAAACTATTTCGCGATGCATAACTGCATATAATTTAAACATACCTGCTATATTACAGACAATGATACAGCTTACTTTGAAGGTACTCACAAAGTACATAATGAGCATAGAGTTCCAAATTAATGCCATCCAAGTAAGTCGCATTATGAAAATTTTATGCTGTCATCATCATATGCTCTTACTTCATTTCATGCTTTGTGTCAGCTTTTAACGGTCGCTAATAAAAATCTGGTATGTGTCCACGTGTTTTTCAATGTTTCGCTAATGCGTGAAAGCTAACTAACGTCAGTGCAAAGACGCGTTATGGATTGAGTGAGTGTGTTATGGTTTCCCCTCCAGACGTAAACCATTTATTCTTTCTAGTTACATGAAATTGATAAATGGTTCTATCATAGTACTCGATAGCGGTAGAGAAAGGAATTAGTCGTTAGTCTTATGTTTTAACATCTTAAGATTGATTGCTTGGGTTTCAGTTAAAAATAGCTAAAGTCTAAAAATCATAGAGCAGTAGTATTTATTAATTAAATTGTGAATAACTGTTGTTTATGGTGGGAACTCAATTAATCGTATAAAATTTATCAAAAGAAACAAAGCAAGGAATCTGGATGAAAAGCTCAGGAATTTGTAGCTGAACACAAAGGATCTAGTATTTGCTTAATTTTGTGGTAGGAAATAAAATTAGATGAAGCAAGTGGTCGAGTCAAATTTTGAGATAAGATTACAGTTTTTTTCCATCTAAATGTTATGCATACATATAGTTCAAAAAAGGGGGACAAGTTATGGCCGAGATCAGTCCAAGTCATCACATTGAAGTATACAATGTGATCTTGAAGAAAAATTTAAGATCACTGATGAGCGGCGATAAATGACTACGAAATGCAGAGGTTTATATCTTCTCTTAGGCAAGTTCATAGTTGGGCTGTGTCACTTGCGAAATGTTTATTCTAGTGCTTCATTATAGAACACTCGTAGTTAACCTCACGTAGCGTAGCAGTTTTTATTGGAATATTAGTAAACTTATAGCTTTGCTAATGTTGTATATGCTTACTTTGAGCCGTAGCATCTATTTTCTAGTGGCATTGTATGGAATGAGTAAATGCAATTGTCATTAATGCATTCAACTGCTGACAAATTAGGTTAGAATGACCGATCATACCACTGGTCATTCTAATCGGTATTAATGTAGTAAAAGGGACTTTTGCAAACACACAATAAAGCCAAAAATTGTGTTATCATTAGTGTTTGTTATTCTTCAACTCAATTCTATTTCTGACCAATCAGATTCGTTATAAAAGTGCTTTACGCTTTCAAATGATTGGATTGCAAATGTGTTAAATATTTTTGCTCTGAAGGCGGTATGTCAGTGTTATATTTTGTACGCTTTCAGGCAGTCGCTCTCCATTACGCAACGTTTCTAACTTGTTATAATTTTGTTGATCCAAGTGAATACACGAACATACGTCTGCAAGTGCCTGGCTTTTTTGACTTTGAACGTGTTATTGATTGCCTAGTTCTTTGGAAAACATTGATGTATGTGGGAAAGGCTATATTTTCTTTATTTAATGTTGAAAGAATTAATCATTTAAGCTTTATTGTATTTCATTTATGCTATCTTCATGCATCAATGCGACTTTGTTTAGTACGATTTATGTTTCATACTTTGTGATAGACCTGCATCCTTATCGATTTGCTTCATATGGTGCATGTGGTTTTATCGTTTTAAGTGAATGATTTTATCACTGCATTCCATTTTTCTAGCCAATCGCATATCGAAGTTTTTTCGAAGCTAAACGAATTATTTATTTCTGCTTTTAAAATAGCAGTTGAAAGAAGTTCTTGTTGTCTATAAATTCTAAAACTTTGAGCTAGTTTTGTTGTGGTGACATTTACTTAAGGCGCAAATAAGAAATGTTTGTCAGGACTGACTGGAATATATGAAGGGTTATAGTTTGAGTAATCGATTTTTTTTTCTTGACAAGCAGTATTGTTTTCCACAGATGTCTTTGAAAATATGCAAATTAAGGTATTATAAATAGGACTGGTTTTTGGGTTTAAGCAAATTAAGGAATTATGAATTCAATTGATTGGAAAGTAATGTTTTTAAAACATTTGGTTAGAAGTTTTTCATGTAATCTGTTGATACTATATTTTATATGAGACTCGGCTAATATTACTGTCTAGTCAATATAAAATTTGCATATTCAAATTCTGCTTTTTATTAGGACTTATAATAGATAAAAGAGAGAAATCTTTTTTTTGTATAGATCAATTGGGAGCCAGTAATCACCTCTCCTCCATAAAGGAAACAGATTTAATGTTCATTTCTGAAATGTGTTTCATCTCTTCCTGTACTGTAAGGAATGTGTCTGTGATTATTCCAGAAAGTATTGGGTTTATAAGTTGCGAACTTTCCTGCTCTTATTTCATCTTAACAATCAAAAAAGTCTATTTTTTTGGTTGTTACGATGAAATAAAATGTAGGAAAGTTCGAAACTTTGGGAGCTTGAAATAAATTTTGTTCCTAAGGTCGTTTTTAAATACTACCTCAGCGAGATCATTAGTTTGATATCTGTTCTTAATAAAATTTGATTACTTTGTGTGTTCTCTAATCACCAATCAGTGAGCATGTAGTTCGCAAACATGTACGGCATTCTGCTTGGTATCAGGTGATATTGCTGTATTTAATGGAAGAACTCACTTTACAGATCAGCTAAATAATGTTAATGTCGCCAGTAACTCCAAGCAAAGAAAAAAATATCCCCTCATTTCGTCCACGTGGAAGAGGTAAAAGGCAACCAGATCTCAATGCCTCATCTGGCTTAATTAAAGTTGCAGCCAGTGTTGGAGGTATTCTTTTAAGCAAAATTTTTATAGAATTTGAAATATATCTGCTATGAAATATTTTCCCAAAATAGTTTCTTAATTGTCTAAATGTATAAAAAATAGAAATAAAAAATAGAAAATGCACTGAATGTTTCTTATAATGTCTCGCCTTACTTATGCGCTTCAATTGTAAAACCGTTCAGTATTCAACACCTCATTTTATTTATGTTAACAGGAGAAAATATGGAATCTCTAAGTAATAAAACCGATAAAAAACTTGTTTCGGAGATGGTTTTGCAACAGTCTTCAGCTTGTGGAGCAAGTGGTGTGGTTACGACATTGGATTCTCATTCAGAACATTCTACATCGTCTTCTGATAATACAGCACTGACAAAAAAATGTGATAGTAACTCAACTCCACCCTCAGTTTCTGACCAGGCTTCCTCGGTTCATTATTTAGTTTCTTATAAATGAAGCAAAAGATTTCTTTAAAAAAGAAAACTTAATCGCTGTGGGAATTTTAGCTTATTAAAGGTTTTATGTTTAGGTTTCAAAAGGTGTTACAACATTCAGGGATTCTGTGCATAGTTCAGCAGTTGATTCTGTACATAGTTCAGCAGTTGATTCTGTGCATAATTCAGCAGTTGAATCTATACATAGTTCAGAAGTTGTTTCTGTACATAGTTCAGCAGTTGATTCTGTGCACAGTTCAGCAGTTGGTCCTGTGCATAGTTCATCTGTATATGATGATTCTCGGTCTCAGACGTCCTATACCGATACGACAGATTCTGATGTGCCAGAAATGGGCGTCCATCAGCCAAATAAATTGACAGATTTTACTGATCATAATGCGAAGTAGTTTTTTACTGAACCACTCTTATTGCTAAATAAACTGAAATGCTTACAGAGCTCTTTGCATGTGAAATTAACTTTTAGCCAAAGAACTGATTTTTGATTCATGACAGCAAGAAATTTTTTTCAGCAATCAAACTATTCGCAATTTTGGACCATCACCTTGCTTAATGGCACCAAAGTTGCCTCCAGCTGTTCAACGAGAAAAGGTTTTTGTAAAAACTAACGTTTTTCCTTTGGAAATTGAAAGTCGAGTTGTATATCGTTATGACGTTCGCATGTATGCGAGTCGTGTGGATACATCACAGGAACGAACTAGAGATCTCTGCAGAGGGGACAGAGATGAGTACGTTTCTGCTTTCAAGTTATGATATATTTCAGTCAACAATTGTTCATAACCTCATTATAAAGTATTCGTTCTTCTTTATCTCCTTTAAAATCCAGATTCATTCGTTTTCATTTAAAATCTGGCAATGTGTCTACAGAGCCCGTTTGCATGCTCAGGTTTTTAATAACTGTGGCAAGAATGCTTTAAATAGCATTCTTGCCACAGTTTATTTCGGAGATAGTATAAGCGTATGTGAAGTTTGCTAATCATTTTAATCAAATTTACTAGTACGTAAAATTACTATCGTAGCTGTGGAATAACATTGCGCCACAGAAAATGTATGCTGTTGATGAGACGCGCTCTAGAGTTATACCGCGTTCTTAATGAAAATGCCGCATATTTATACGATTTATCGAGCACATTATTCACAAATGAACCAATTAATAAGGATTTGGTAAAGTCTTTAATTTTTCCAATTTTTGAGCACTCATTTTTACATATATATAACGATTGTTATCAGTAATTTGTTAGTATTTCGAAATGAATCGTAAGCAATTGTTTTAGCCACCTCGCTTGAAGCTTTCATTGGAACAGCTGACCCCAGAACTGCGTGATATAATCGGTGCTTGCGATGTAACAATCGAGATATCACCATGTACAGAAAATGCGCATACATTTAATGTATCGGATTATCGAAGTTCAGTGTCAAATGATTTGGCTCGTCAGGATCGATCATTTCGACAATTTTTCGAAATTCTTACAAATAATAATGCTTTGCAGAAGTATATTTAAAAACCATGAATATTTAATAGAATTATAATTGCATTAAATTCTTTTGTTTTCGAGGTAAAAAATTGTTCAAAAACAATCACATGTTGGTCGTATAACATGTTCTTGAAATATGAATCTTAAATTATTTTACAAAGAACTCTGTCTTGATCGTAATGCTACTGAGATTTAGCTCATTTCGCTAATGTGATTTTTTTTTATGAGATAGAGATCAAGAGATCGAATTTTTTTCATGAAGTAATTGTGTTGAAAGGTCATAAGTTATATTAGAGTTTAATAGTTTACTATGAAATGCATCTAAAATAATATGTATTGAAGAGGAACACATTATGCATTCGGCTGTGGTAAGCTGTTTTTGGTGAATGGTAAAAAGTTTAACTTGAACGATCAACCATTGAATGAAGGCAGAACCTTGATATCCGGTGTCGAAAAAGGAATACGCTTTATTGAACGTTCAGATGGCAACATCATACCCGCACTTATCATTGATTGTGAAGTGTTTTGTTTCAAGATTAATATTTTGAATATTAAAAATTTTATCTTATGCAATAAAGTTTCTATTATATTTTTCAGTGAAAAAAGCTGCGTTCTTCGACGCTATTCCATTAGAGGAAATGGTTCAGAAAGTGTTGAGAAGTGATAATGCTCCAGTTCCTGTTCTAGATCGAGATCGCTTTTCGTATTTCGTGCGAAGATTTAACGATATGATTCGAGGTATTGATCCCAAATACAATTGATATAACGAAATTTTTTTTGAAGGATTAGAATTCATTATTACATTTGGCTATACTTTTTCAGACCTGAGGCTAGAACATTCTAATTGTTTGAATAAATCATTTATTGCTTCTGGTTTATCAGATAAGCCTGTCGCGCACATAAGGTAAGCTTATAATTAAACATTTATAATTGACATTATATATGTATATATATAGCAGTTCGAAGGTTAGTCTTTTTTCCTGCGTTCTTCATTCTCCTGTTGAATCGTTTACCTTTTTGCTGTGATCTGTAATCAACCAGCACTCAGTCTTGGTGATTCCGATACACTAGTTGAGGCTTTCCCATGTCCTTCACGAGGCTTTCTTTTACAACCTCATCTGTTTTTTTTAAAATTTTTTCTAGGCTCGGTTTTTTTTCGTTTATTGTCCATTTCCTGCTCTCTCATACAGCTAAACCAGCAGCTCAACTACTCGGCAACTCGGCCGTGCGACTATACTTCATATATATATGTATATATATATATGAAATAAGTTCATATATATATGAAGTATTTTGGTTGGCTGCTCTTCACTTAATCTACTTGTTTCAGACTTTCTGTTGGCAAAAATGTGCCGCATATTCCAATGTTACAATATTATGAACAGCAGGGTTATCACATTCGGTAACTTATTGCTTTTAAAACTGATTTGCACTTCCTTCAGTTTTTGATCCCATTGTATGTCGGGATTTAAGATTGATTCTGATCGGTAAAAAATTTGTGGCATTTGTTCTTCGTAAAATTGACAAAATCAAAAGGAACATTAAATCATGAAATGTTTTTTAGGTCAGATTGGCCAGCAGTACGTTTAGAAACAAGAGTTGGAACTTCTTATTTTCCAATAGAAGTGCTGCGAGTTGCTCCTTTCCAGCGAGTTCCATTATGTAAGCAGACTCCGTTGCAGATGAAAAGTGCTATCAAAGTATGATTTTATTTTTCTGAAATGAGTTATGAAAATAAAACAAGATTTCATCGTATTACAGCGTTTTCGTAGAATTTTCACATATAGTATTATTCCTAACAATATTTTCATATCTATCAACTTAAAGGAATGCGCGGTGCTTCCATATGAACGTTTTCGTGATATCAAGCGAAATCTACAGGCTCTTAACTTAGATGTTACTACTCGTTATAATCCGTTTATGGCTGCTTTTGGAGTGCGAATCAATGCCACATCGCTCACCGTATGTTCACTCTATCAAGTCACAGCACCCAAACACTATATCTATCAATCAAATTTGGCGGTTTTAGGTTGAAGCTCATCGTCGTGTTGCACCAAGAGTACAGTATTCTAATGCAGTTGTCAACATCGATACTAGAAATGTAAGGAAACATATTTCATAAAATATGTAGAAAGGGGTTTGTGTATTTGTTCGCTTGCAGGCAAACTGGCGAATGACTGCAAAAGGGTATTTAGTGAGTGCATATCTCCGTTGTTGGTACATATTTTATGATGATGTTAGAGATGGTGACATGGTCATGTGAGTTTTCTTGGCAGTTTTCTTCTGACCAGTTTGTCATAAAATAGCCTCTCAAATAAAGCAATTTCAATTTGAGTTTAAAGTTTAAACTTATAATTTAGGACATTTGCAAAAATTCTGATTCGGGAATGCTACAGAAAAGGCATACAAATGGTTAATCCAGTTATTAGAAATGTTCCGTTTGAATGTCTGGAAAAAGTTTTTAAACAAATCCGTGGAACATATCCAAAAGAACGAGTGTTTATCATGTATATCGATTCCCGGGATGACACTCATGGTTTTACTATCAATTTAATGTCATTAATGTCATGATTTGGTCTCAAAAAGTAATTTTTTTAATGAATGTGTAGGTTTTAGGATAGAATTTGCATGTCACTTTTTCTAGATGACTTGAAGTTATGCGAGGCTCTTTATCGTATAATCACTCAGCACATACATGTATTACGAGCTCGTGAAGCGCCCAAAAAACCTGCTACACTAGAGAATATAATCAATAAGTTGAATTGCAAGAATTTTGGGCAGTGTTACGGAATTGTACCAGAGTCTTTTGCGTATGTTTTGAAAATTTTCGTTTAAGGAATAAATATGAGTCTTGAATTTTGTTAAACGACAGCAGTGGAATTTAGAGTCGTTATATATTTCTTAGAACTAATAAATGGATTTCGACTGGAAAAACTCTTATCATTGGTTATGATGTTTGCCACCCTGAGCCTCAGTCAAAACACGAAAGAAGGATGAAGATTGCTCCCTCACAGCCAAGTGTTCTGGGAGTACGTTTTGGAACAAGCTTTCTTTCTATGTTATGAAAACAATTTAGTATTTTGTTATTTTCAATTTGATATCTAAACTGTTATTTAGATCAGTTTCAATGGTGCTGTTTGTCCCGAAACATTTATCGGTGATTATTCATACCAAGAGCCTCGTAAAGAACAAGTAACAAGCTCTATTTTGGAAGAAAGAATGCAATGGATTCTGGGTCTTTTTCAAGCGAATCGTAATGGCATGCTACCTGAGCTTATAATCATTACACGAGATGGAGTTTCAGAAGGGCAGTTCAAAATGGTTAGCTGCTGAAAGTGTAATTTTAAAAATATGAGTTTTCCTCATCTTTTTTTCGGTATTTCGAGCTTGTGGAGTGAGCCTTTTTAATACATTCTATATATCTGTTTCCTTTTTTTGTTTATTACGAATGTAATAGTTTTAAGGTTATGGAAGATGAGGTCGAAGCTCTTCGTCAAGGAATGCGCAATTACGGGAAAAAAGTTGGAATCAAGAATTACTCACCAAGCATTGTTTGTATAATTGCTTGTAAAAGGCACAATAAGCGTTTCGCGATTGACAATGGTGGGAAATTCAGATGTAATTAAATTTCTGAGAGGTTTTCCTTGAAGAAAATGAAGACCTCTATTTTACTGCGCTATTACTGACATCTGATAGACTATCATTCCAGGTCGCACTCTAGAAAATTGCTTGCCTTTAACTGTAATTGATCGAGATATTACACGTCCAGATACAACGGAGTTTTTCATGCAATCTCATAAAGTTATTAAGGTTAGAATTTTTGGAGTTACTTTGAAGCGTAAAAGCATCCATAATTCCCTCATATTGTCATGTCGCAAGCGAATTACTGATTAGATCAGTATCATGAGTGTGATTATTAGTAGCAAAAAATATATAACGATATGTAAATAAAGTTTTAGGGTACTGGGAAGTTACCGGCTTATTCTATTCCTCTCAATGAAGCGCATTTAAATATGGATGAAGTACAAGCATTAATGATGGCATTATGCTTCACTCATCAAATTGTTAATCAAGCAATTTCAATTCCGGAACCAATTTATCAGGCTGATGAGTGGGCCAAAAGAGGTCGAAACAATTTCAAGGCAATGTTGTAAGCGTTTCTGTAGTACTCAAATCTTTTGCTTCAAATTCTTAAAATGGTACCGTCACATATTATGTATATTATATCTGTCTTTAGCAGTATTCAGTTTTAAATGTATGCGCAATATATTCTTATTTCATTGCAGACGTCGTGCTCGTGGAAAAACGTGTTTGCCGACTCTAGCGAACAAAACCATTGACTGGAGTCGTATTACTCAGAGTCTTTGTTACATGAACTCAGCATTAGAATTAACACGAGCCAATGCATGAATCGAAAGCTGGTGCTTTTTTCTATTGACTTTGAAAGTCGATTCTATTTTTGTTGTCGGTACATTCTCGTTTTTTATTTTATTTCTCACTGATTTGAAAAGAAGTCCTTTATTTTAGCTTATTCTGAAAACCCATTAAAACGACGTTGAGAAAGGCACCAGTTTAACTGTGAAGTATGAAGACGATTTTATTCTAGCAGTGATTTCGAGATCCTCCATTTAATATTTAATTAAACTGAAGCTCCATATATTTTGTTTTTGCTCTAAAATTTCATTATTTTAGTTTAAAAAAATTAATGTTTGTCTAAAACTATAATGTTTCTGTCTCTACGTGCTTTATATTCCTAATTCGAAGTACATCACTTTAATATTTACTATTGTAATGGTTGTCGTGAACAAACCATATTTTCATACATATGCTAAGTGAATAAATGCGAGAGGAAGTAAATGCTTGTTGCATCTCAATCCCAATATACTGTTGATTGCACAAATCTCTTTAGTAAGGATAAATTGTGAAGACTTTTTGACTCTGGTAATGCATTGCTAGCACCACTTGCACTATAGTGCTTTTATGCTTGGTTAGTCGTCGAGATGCAGGTCGGGCAATTGGAATAAGCATTTTCATTGGGATCCAGAACGATGCAAAAGTGTGGTCTTGCATGGAAAAAGTTCAGTCAACACGGATAATGTGTTTTGAGAGTGACATGTGGAGGTTTCAGTTTCTCTACTGAGGATAACTGATATTTGAATAGTTTGTATCTGTGAAGTATCTTGTCAATTTACTTTTTGAGGATTAAATAATGGATGACTTTGAAGAAGCTCCAAGTAATAAACCATTGCGCTTACCAAAGAAAGCGGCTAAAGTTAAAAATAAAGTATGTTATTTGAGCAGGTCTTGCTATACTTTGCTTGCTTTTTTTGTAGATATCTCGAAAATGTTCCATACATAAATATATTCACTGCAATTATAATTAGGAGAACATTTATTGCTAACGTGCGATTTTTTTAACACTAGTTAAGTAGTCATAGTTTACTAAATGAATAAAAGTTTTCTGAAAGGGCGCAGTCATTTCATATTTAGGGCTTGAATCAGAAGTTTAATCTTTCAGCTACATGTTCGTACATTTATGTCCTGAAACATAGGATTTCAGTCATTGGAATTATGACAACATACATGACATTTTTCCAGGCTCCAGCAGCTTTACAAATAACAGCAGAGCAGTTGTTGCGAGAAGCGAAAGAACGAGACTTAGAAATTGTTGCACCACCGCCACGCACAAAAATATCAGATCCAGAGGAATTGGCAGAGTATCAAAGAAAGCGAAGGTTTTTTTCTCAAACTATTTGCGTCGCATTAGTTATGAATTTTCAGCTCAGACCTAGAACTAATGCTTTTTAATTTAAGGAGATTTTCGTGCTCCGAATATTATTATGGCATATATTGATAAACCTAGTTTATGAGTAAAATCTTGGTTAAATACAGATGTTTTTCAGTATTATTTATTTTCTTTCAGAAAAGAATTCGAAGACAATATTCGGAAAAATCGGTCCCAAATAGCAAACTGGGTTAAATATGCTAAATGGGAGGAAAATATAGGCGAGATGCAACGAGCTCGTTCTGTATTTGAACGTGCACTTGATACGGATCACCGTTCAATTACTCTGTGGCTTCAGTATGCTGAAATGGAAATGAGGTAAATGTTTCGTTGATTGAGAATTGGTAACAGTGATTGATATTGCTGACTGGTCGTAACCACATTTTATTATTTAATCTTTTATGGTTGTAAAATATAGATTTCTCTTAAATATTTTGTAACTTATACGATCATTATCATTATGTGCGTTGCAGAAATAAACAGGTTAATCATGCACGAAACATTTGGGATAGAGCAGTCACTATTTTACCTCGAGCTACTCAGTTTTGGTTGAAATATTCATATATGGAAGAATTAATTGGCAATATACCAGGAGCAAGACAAGTGAGCCTCCTCTTTCTCTAACGAAATTATGTTTGACTTATGTTAATACTCTTTCAACTGTTTTAGTATATTATTCAGAATAGTTACGATAAATAAAATAGTGATTTATCAATTTTATTTCAGGTGTTTGAACGATGGATGGAATGGGAGCCACCTGAACAAGCTTGGCAGACTTACATCAATTTTGAGTTGCGTTACAAAGAGATTGATCGTGCACGTACTATTTGGCAGCGCTTCCTTCATGTTCATGGACATAATGTAAAGCAGTGGTTACGTTATGCGAAGTTTGAGGAAAGATTCGGCTATATTGGAAATTCTCGCGTTGTAAGTGTCAATCATTAAACAAATCTCTCCTTAAAAATTGCGTAAAGTTTCAGTCTCAAACTTTATTTTCAAGGAAATTTTTTCAAGTTCAGGCTAACAATAATAAAATTATTAGAAGTGTTTATAGATTACTTATAGATTTATGAACGGGCCTTGGAATATTTTGGGGATGAAAATTTAAGCGAAGCGTTATTGATTGCATTTGCTCAATTTGAAGAGCGACAGAAAGAACATGAAAGGGCGAGAGTTATTTACAGGTCCATATTTCTAAAATTTGACTAATCTATAGAAATTACTCATTTTCAGTTTGATATGAAGTTCAAAAAAACATGGAAGAAGTTGATAATTGTCATTTTATACCCTTTGAGAGTTTTGTAGATATGGTTTGGATCGCCTTCCAGCAAGTTCAACAGAAGAAATATTTAAACACTATACAATACATGAGAAAAAATATGGTGAAAGAGCAGGAATCGAGAACGTAATTGTTAGCAAACGTCGTCATCAATACGAAAAAGTAGGTTTCTAATATACTTAAGATATCAAGTCTTTATATATTTATTTCAAATATGTGGTCCTGAATTTTTCAAGAATGATTTCGATAATATTGTTAATCATAGCAAATCGCTGAAAACTCATATAATTATGATGCTTGGTTTGACTATATTCGTTTGCTTCAAAATGAGTGTGTTGACCGTGACGAAATGGAAGATACATTCGAAAGAGCAATCGCTAATATACCTCTGCAACCGGAAAAAAGGTTTTAAATTATTTTATTTGTTAAAATAAAGTATTGTCAATAAGATGCTTATTAATAATTAGGCACCAAAATATACCTTTCAACTTTAAAATAGTAATTCACTTGAAAATCATAATCATATGGTTTGCAAGTGAATTACTATTTTATGGTGATCGGTTAGTAACCTCCAAGTATATGAACGAACAGTATGGATGTAAGGAAATTAAAATAATTTTACTGATAAATATTTACCTTTCGACTGAACGTACCGTATTTGTAGGTATTGGCGGCGTTATATTTATTTGTGGATAAATTACGCACTTTATGAGGAGCTGGATGTTGGAGACATAGAAAAAGCACGCCAGGTCTATAAAGTTTGCCTACAAGTTATTCCTCATAAGAAATTCACTTTTTCAAAAATATGGATTATGTTTTCTCATTTCGAAATACGACAACTGCAGATATTGAGCGCACGCAAAATAATGGTTTGTCTTAAAATATTAAAAAATGTGCTCCTTGTGAAATAAATGTTTGCTTTTTTGTTGGACAAAAAAGCAAATTTATACTTGTAGAAGGCAAATATTTCATGATGTGAAAAGAATTTGTTTGATTAGTATGTAATGTTTCACTTATTACGAATTAGTTTTCAAAGTTTTTTAGGTTTTCAATTATTAATTGTAGGGTAATGCAATTGGAATGTGTCCAAGAAATAAACTCTTTCGAAGTTATATAGATCTCGAATTGCAACTACGTGAATTCGATCGATGTCGAATATTATATGGAAAATTTTTAGAATATGGTCCAGAAAATAGTAACACCTGGATAAAATTTGCGGAAATGGAAACTCTTCTTGGTGATGTTGATCGTGCACGTGCAATTTTTGCTTTAGCTGTGCAGCAAGCAGCTTTAGATATGCCTGAGGTATATTCAGATAAGTTTATAAAAATGTAATGACTAGCGTGATAAAATGAATGAAATGTGTTGAATTAAAAGAAATAATTGAAAAGTAGCGACATTTTTCATAATTTAAAGATTTTCACGCAATTGGCTTGTGATATGGCAAAATCTGAAGCTTTATTTATATGTCAAGATTAGGTTCTGTTAATTTTTGCAAGAGTTGAAGTATTGTTCCAAAAATTCAATTATCGTTATTTGTATCTCGAGGTGGTGGTTAGTATTTCTAGGTTTTATGGAAAGCATACATTGATTTCGAAGTAAATCAAGAAGAATATAATAGAGCTCGAGAATTGTATGGTGACCTTCTGGAACGAACCAATCATATAAAGGTTGGTTATGCTGAAATCGATGTAATATACCACTCATGTTCCCATTTTCGTCCTCAAGTGATTTAATTGTCTCATGTTCTTAAAAAGATGGAGAGTAATAAGACAAAAATGAAGAATTGCTTATATATGTTTTCAGCCTTTTTTCGTAATATAAGGTTAATCTATGAGAGAACTGTTTTGGGTCTGGATCAGTATGGCGGAATTTGAATTGCATATCGGTGACGTTGAAAGTGCTCGAAAAATATACCAGCGAGCAAACACAAGTCTCACAAATGGAGAAAAAGAAGAGAGGTCATTGCTTCTTGAGTCATGGATGGAGTTTGAGACAAAGCACGGGAATGAGGAATCGGTGGCTTCAGTATGTTCCTTAATTTCATTGTTCCTTAATATGTTCCTTAATTGGATAGTGTTCTAGAGTATTTAAAAATATTTTTTCAGGTTTCTCGCTTAATGCCTAGAAAAGTAAAGAGGCGTCGTCAGATTCAAACTGAAGATGGTGTAGATGCCGGTTGGGAAGAATATTTTGATTTGATATTTCCAGATGATCAAAGTAACAGTTTTCTTCCGCAAAGTCGTAGCAAAAGCTTAAATGTGTAATCAACCACATTTGTCTGTTTTTAATTTTTTATTAACAATAAGTACTTCGTTTATTTTAGCGGCAAAAGGAACAATGAAATTATTCGAAGCTGCGAGAAGGTGGAAAGAAAGGCTTGCTGAAAATGATATACCTATTGAAAAAGATGTGGATCGAGATGTAAAAGAAGAAGTAACGGAGAAGAGGAGAAATATTCGTGAGGATGATTCAGATACTGATATATCATCCTCATCAAGTAGTGAATCAGAGACAAGTTCTGACTCTGAAGACAGTGATTCTGACTCAAGCTCGAGACAATCTTAAATTATTCAAAAGTCAGTAATTTAAATGCTAAACTGCTTCATATTATTTGAAGGAAATCACTGGAATAAACTGAGCATTTATGTGAAACCTAGAAAATTATAACTTTAAAGCAGCGATTTAAAAGTTTGCACCTCCAAAAAATATGAATATGTGAAGAAATTGAAAAAGCTTATTATTTCATTCGTATTCGTACCGTTTTCAGACACTGTTGTATATATACAGTAAATTTGTATTTGTGTTTTTTCGTTAAATAAATCGTGCTTAGAAAAGTTTTTAACACATGTTATGGAGGAGTCATGACTATTTTTTGTATTTTTAGTTTTAGGATACACTCAATCTTATTACTTGTGGAGTACTAAATATTAATGGTATTTCATCAAAAAATTTTCTAAAGATTCTGCATGTAGTATATTCTTTAAGGCCATTTGTTATTTTTCTCAATTTAAAACAGTTTTGAACTATCCTTTAAATTAAAAAACATAAATTGATTATATTCTTTGGCGCATAGAAAACTTAGGTGTTTTCATTTTGAATAGGAGTAGTTCAGTTAGATTTCCAATATTGATTATTTATAAAACGATTTAATATCAGTGAAATAAAGTAAATGGCTGACTCGTTGCTCCTAGAAAAGCAATCTTCAGAAATTCGTACTTGTTTCAAAACTGAAGGACTAGCTCTGCTTCAACCTTTCCTGATAATAGTTAATGAGAAGGATAGAACTGAACTGTAGTTGCAGCGTTGAAGTAGATGATAGTTGTAGATCTTTGTTGGATGGTATTGCTTTTTGGTCATTTCTTTGGTTCTTAATTGAAAGAAGTGAATTTGGTATCTGAAGATTTCCTGCTGAGCGGTAAGCTATCAAATTAATTTGTAAAATATTTTGGGAAGTAATACGTAGACTAGTCATGCTTTATTAATCTGAGTTAAAAAGCTTCAGGTCTAGAATGGCAAGTAGACGTATTCGGAATGAACTAACTTTATTATAAGTGTCATTTCTTGTGCGCTCATGATAAAATGTTGATAACTTTAGGGCAGTTGCGGAAAGTAGACTGATGGTGCGTTATTCCCTCCTCAAAGGTTTTGCAGTTCTATCAATTCACTTGTAGCTATTCAGAAGGAAATAAATTTATCACTATTTGTTTCACTCAAGGTGAAAATTTCTTATCTCACTGAATTATGAAAACGTCTATACAGTATTTTATGCTAGCACGAATTTCTATTTTCTTGTATCAAGTAAGAAATAAGCAGGCAGTTAATGACAAATCTAGTTATGTATTAGTTAGATAAAATATTTTGAGCAGTCAGATGTTCGAAATTGTTTTGAGTGCCTCGCTGGTTTTTCACAAGAAACTATTTGAACGTTCTTCATTTTCCTAAATCTTAGCTACATTTCTTTTCGTAGTGTTTTTTAGTTTTAAATGATGGTTCAAAACTGTTTTAAATTGAGAAAAATAACAAGAAATTGCAGTGTTTCTGTTTTTTACTTAACAATGACCGTTTCAATCTCCATTTCTTTTTCATTCAAACTTTTTTAAATGCCAGAAGATAAGCATTTGAACTGAGGGCATTTTGATGCATAGAAATTCAGCTTATGGTTGTATATTCAATTAATTCAATTTATCGAAATGCATAAAGCTTTAGTCAGTGAAAAGATGGAAAAGTAAAAACATTGTTATGAAACGTGAAACTTTTCATCAGTAAAGACTATGCAGCTTACATCCGCAGCTAATTCAAATTAAGTAGTAATATTGAAAGTGTGGCATTTGAGTAGTAATTGAAGGGGAATTTAGAAACTTTATCGCTTGTGTTGCATATATTTATATATTTTAGAGATGCTTTTGGCAGTCTTTTCGAGTGATTTTTGGCTCGTTCGTTTTTTTTTTATTCTTTCGGGCTACGCAACAGTTTCAGTTCCCGTAATTCTTCTAGTTTATTATGTCCGTCGAAAAACAGCCAGTAAGGAATATGCTTGTTGCAATTTTGTTGGTAAAGCCATCTATTTGTTGAAGTGTCATCCTTCTTTTATCACTTAATATAATTCATTTTAGATGGTAGTTTCAAACAATTAACATTTTTGGATTCATTTCTTCTTAAATTTGCGGTGGGCCGACCTGACTATGAGTTGATGATTTTTGACACAGTGAAATTAAATACTACTGTACCTCAAAAAACGAGTCTTATGAGTAACTGCTCTCATCTTCTTTTATGTTTCTCTGGGCTTCAAATTACGCTCGTTTCAATGGGTTACATTCAAGAAAAAATTATGACAAAGGTAACTTTTTTAATGATTCTGTTTCATTAATTTTGATGGTCATTTTTACATAAAAACAGGTCAGAATTATTCTTTCATCCTTATTCATTTTTGCAAATATCAACAAAACAAAAATCTTCATGCATACATAAAAATTTTTCATCTTGGAGTATGATTTTTGAACGTAGATCAAGAGCAATGGGTATTTTCAGGGTTATCTGTCAACGGTTGATCATCAGCTGTGGAAATTTGAAAACACTCAGTTTCTTGTTTTTGTGAATCGTGTCTTTGCCATTTTTTTTTGTGTATTTTATTTGAGTGTAAACTGGAAAAGGTTCTCTATATACTAGATTGCTTGAAATGTTTTTTGAATTTACTTCAATTTTAAGTAAACAGTGAATGATTATATAAAGCTGCAAATTGTATTTATGTCTTTTAACAGTTAAAATATTTAATTGAATTTTGTTCACATTTCATATGTTGTATACATAATGTGTTGAACCATTACAGGGAACCTGTGCATGCTCCTCCATTATACAAGCATTCATTTGCTTCACTTTCCAATACACTGTCGTCGTGGTGTCAGTATGAAGCTCTGAAATACGTTTCATTCCCAGCCCAAGTATTTTTTGACTCTGTATATTGAAATTTGAATTGAACTGCCACATAATTTTGATCTACACAGCAATTCTTTCATTTGATTGATTAAAATGTTAAGGTATATTACAAGGTATATTTCAGTGCATTTTTAAGAACTTTTCGAACAAAAAAGGTTATTTTAGATAGTTTGCAAAGCATCGAAAGTTCTGCCGACGATGTTGATGGGCTTTATTGTCAGAGGTGAGCGTTATGGGCGTACTGAATGTTTATGTGCTTTTACGCTTGCATTCGGGGCATCTTTATTTTTTCTTTCAAACAATTCTGCAGCATTTGGATCAAACGGTAATCTTTTGAAAACATTCTGTCACACTACATTATTCATCAGTTATATAAGAATAAAATAAATTTGTGCATTTAAAATTTAGTGCTCTATAAATTGTTTAAATTGTGTGTCATAAACTTTATTGTTATGTTTAGAAATGCCAAAATAATGTGCATTATTGTGGAAATATTTTGTGAATTTGTTTGTTTCCCTCACTGTAATTACTTCATTTACATTTTTGCAGATGGTCGTGTCACTACTATTTCTGGAATTTTGTTAATGAGTGGTTATCTTCTGTTCGATGCTTTTACTCTAAATTGGCAAAAGAAACTTTTCGATGTTCGTCCACGAGTCTCCAGATATCAGGTTTTGGTATCAGCTGTTTTTCGATGTGATAAAAATCTGAAATATTTCTTAGTAAATCAGTTATATATTAGTAGTTCTCAAATTTTATAGATTTGATTTATTACCCTTTCACTATTCTGAACCCAAATAATTGGCTCTGAGTGCTTTCATCTAAAAAGTATTCATTTAAACTCAAACATTATTTGTCTGTCAAAAATGTGAAAAGTATAATTCAAAAAAATTGTGGCCAGTTAATTGGATCACCCAACACATCCTTTCTCAACTTCATAATTTAGTAATGACGCTAAGTTCTCAAATATGAGTATTCTGCTTTTGAGACGTTGACATAGCGAAGCAAACTGAAGAAATTGAATATTGGCATTTTGCAGATGATGTTTGGTGTGAATATATTTAGCATGTTTTTGTGCTTCGTAACACTTATAGAAGAAGGAGCTTTTACTGCTCCGTTTCGTTTTCTGGCGACTCATGAAGGTTTTGCCCGAGATGTGTTTTTGCTCTCTTTGTCTGGCGCTTTAGGACAAGTGGGTTTTCGGGTTAAAAGTTTTTAAGATGAAGAATTTGTAAGTTCTTCCTATAGGATTTGAACTTTTTCGTTTATTAGGTATGTTAAAAACTGTGTCTCAAACTACATATCATAGCAAGATTCGATTTATTCACTTTCTCTGAAGATGATGCCATATTTTAAAGTCATGATTGGATCGAATTATAAGTCAGCACTAACCGTACATCGACTGAAGTCTTTCCATAAATTCTCAGGAATTCTTTTTCTGTAGAAATTTCTTAATTTGCCATTTCAATTTCAAAGTGACCCGAGTTATAAATAATCCGATTATCATCGTTTCGATGAGAAAGCCTCAAAACAAAATTTAGGTTGTAATATACTCAACTATCGAACGATTCGGACCATCAGTATTCGCTATAATGATGACGTTGCGGCAAATAACTTCCATACTTCTTTCAACGATAGCATATGGTCACCCAATGTCTGCTTGGTCTATTCTGGGTTTATCAGTTACATTCGTTGCTATTTTCGGCAGCATTTACAACAGATATCTTCACACTCTACGGACTAACCGATAATATTGCAGTACACATTTTTCTCTAGAAGGGTTCATCCCAACAAAAAATTTCGGGATCTATCATGAACCTAACAGGTGAAGAACTCAGTTTGAAATGTAACCAAAACAATTATTTGAATGAATAAAAAAGTTTCTGTCATTTCTGCTGTCTTTTAAGATGTACGCATCAATATATGTAACGAATGTGTTGTTAGCATACGTATATTGTTATTATCATTTTTTTCAAATGTAAAACTAG
>UYYF01000220.1:0-27050 GCA_900618365.1 Thelazia callipaeda
GTCCAAAATTTTCATTCTCCACATGTTTTAATTGGATTATTATTGAATAAAGCGGCTTCAAGTGTTATGAAAAACTTCAAGTATGATTGCACAAATCTTCCATTTGTTAAGTAACATATCTCAATCAACAAATTTGAAAAAAAAGCAAAACTATTTCATCATGGTTACAATATCATTCTACATTCCATTCATTTTCCTCAACATGATTTGACCTACCTGTTTTTTCATAGAAAATCATCAGCATTACGCAAATGAAGTATCATTATTCTTTATTATAAATTGTGGAATCAGTGTTGCGGAAGGTGTCGATTGATCTTTTGCAAATATTTCAATTAATTAGATTCATTATGGGATAGAATGCCATTATCGAAAAATCTAATCTCTTACTTTGCCTCCTCCGGAACGAAATAGTTTAAATTGTGTCAATCGGAAAGCTGTTTTGCTTTTTTAGCTATATTATTTAGCGCAAAAAATATGATTAATTTGAAACGTACGTTTCATTCACCATTAACAGAAATCTCATCATCATGTTTTCTTCTTTTGTAAATTACAGTAAACGACAAATAATCCTAGTAATCAATCACAAATTTTCATTTGCACAAAATTCTTGCTACAATTTGTACTTCTATTTATAAATGTAATATGTATGTGAAATTCACTCAAACTTTATTCGGTCTATCCAGCTAAAATCAGCATTATCAACAAAAATAGTTACTAAATCTTTCAGTACATCAGCAAACACTTATTCTTTCTTGATGGTACATGTCCAAAACTTTTTCAAATAAAAGCGATGTCAACAGCTGTTATTACAGCTAAGAAAATAAAATTTTAGTTAAAATTACTCTGAACAATTTTACCACGCTAAAATGCCTCATTGAATTGATAAAATATTAAAAACCTTCTAAACGACAATTTAAATCCCATAATTAAAAATTAACAATTAAAAAAATAAAAACAGACTGCTTACTTCAGCAAAACTTTATATCACACAGCAAAACATGAACTAGACAGCAACACTTTCAATGTGTATAACAAAGACCTAAATGCAATTTGATTAACCTATATAAATTATCTACAAAAAAAATATGAAAATTCCTTCAAATAGAAACTTTTTCCATAAACAACACAAATTTTTAAATGGTCAGCTGAAATCCAATGTTTTTAATTTTAAGACGTCAATAACTACAGCAGATAATTTACTTCAAATTATCACAAGTTTGTAAGCGGCTTGGATTTTTTATTAATATCATAATTACTGATTCATTTTTGCTACTCACTATAATGCAAAGCAGCAGGTGCAATAACAAATATCCATTCATCTGATGCACATTTTTTTTCGCGAAACGTGTTGAAACTGTAATCAGCTTAGCGCACTTCCAATTCATCATATTTTTTATCATTCAAGTTATTTCACTACTCTGATTTTAAAAGCAACATTTACGTCTGTTATGAAATGCTTTTTACAAGTAATCTAAGTTTCATTATCCTAACAATAGCATGATGAAACTTATCAAACAAAACTGCAAAAAAGAATAATGATGCTTTTTCAAAACCAATTCTGATAGAATTCTTGAGACAAATGATGGTTTAAATTCATATACTGATTGCCGTAATGACTATCACTAGTATACTGTTCTTGATCTTCTTTTTTTCCAAAATAATTTCTTACATTTTAGCTTCAAATTTGTCAAATGGTTTAGAAGTATCAGTTAAACAAAAGACACAAAGCAGATTAAGACCAACTCGTTCTTAATTCATTCAGATTCAAGTCAAACGTTTACTGGGGCCAAAAACTTCAAAGGTGCTGTCAGCATACTGACATGAACTGTAATTAACAGGCTGTAACATGTTGAAAGCTCGTACAAAACCATTGATGAAACCTTGATCTTCAAGCCATCGCAAGACTTCTTGCTCATGTTTTGTTTTAAATTTATCAGGATCTCGGACTAATACGGTTACAGGATATTTGACCCAATTTGAAATAACTGCCCACTCATATTGTGGATTACCAAATGGATCCGTTCCTTCAGGACCAAGTTTATAAATCCAAACTGAAAATTTCATCTTCTATACTAGCAAATTGTTTTTTCCTTAAATTTATTGTAGCATGAAAATTTCAAACGGAGCTTAATCTTATTTGCAATTCCAGTACGAGTAAATCTTTTGACAAAATCCTGAATAACTTCAATACCGATTTTTCAAAATAACTACAAATTAACGGAGGAAATATAATTTTAGATAGGTAAATAGGCAAGAAGTACAAAATGATTAATTTCTTTTTCTGAGTTTTGATGAAAAAATTGAACAAACATGGTTGTGCATCAGGAGTTTCGGAGCTGTGTAACTGCAACATGGCATCTTTATTGCCCCCACGGAATGCATAGCCAATTGAGTAACGAACTACACCGAATTCACTTCCTTCACGATAGATTTTCAGTGCAGTGAAAGTTGCTGTTTTGTCATTCTTTGTTAGACCACCATCTAAAAAGTTAGACTCTAAAGATGACATTATTACTTATCCGATAACTATTGCAAATTACTTTTATTAATGATGGATTAATTTAAAATGTTGTTAGAAGAGGGGGTTGGAGTATAACTAAAGTGTAATTTATTTTTTTTAATTCAAAAGAAGAAACTTTTTTGATTTGTCAATTTCTTTCCTCAACGTTCTACAGTTAAGCATGAAGGGCAATTAAATTTCCGGTTTTTGTTATTATAAACTTCCCAGCAATAAATTTCATTATTCACTCATCCGATATGCAGTTAAAGACATTAAAAATTAGATAAGTAAACAAACAATGGTGCACAACGCAACGTTGTTCGGTAGCGCGCGGACTGTTGATACCTTCAAACCATCTTCCCATAAATTTATGCAAATCAAAATCTTCAGGTGTTGGAGGCAATAACGCATCAGTAACGTTATCAGCCAAAGTTTGCAATTGTTCTGGCGGTATTACATCAGCCAGCGTAGTGCCATTCGAGACACGACGAGTTATGGAACCTTAATTACTTAGATGTTACGTAAGTATAAAATGAAATTTTCATTGAATCATGTAAATCGAGGTTTGTACTGAAAATATTTTTATGAAATTGCAAGCAATACCAATGAGTTGAACAACATCTATTTGCCCTTGTTCATTGCGAGGTATACCACCTGGTAATAACGGAAAACCGGGAATTCGTGGTAATCCTGCGTGAGCTGGCCCACGTCCACCACCTGCACCAAGCGCTGCAGCTACTCCAGAAAGTACTCGTTGTACAGCACTTTGCTGTCGTCGAATTTCAGAACTAGACGCAGCTGTTTCAGCAGCAATAGCTTCAGCATCTGTTGAGTGAGCAATCGCAGTATTCCCAGAAGTTCCTGTTCCTAATACGTTAGGAATACCTTGTGAGAGCGCGTCAGCAACACCAGCTGCATTGGATAATTTAATATGACTAACTGGAAATGCTTACAATTCTGCGATAGTATCTCAGTATGCGAAAACAACTGAATAAATGATTTATTTATTAGCAAATGCATTGTCTCAACTAATAACTCTCTAAAATAACTGACTGTCTTGCACTAATTTCCGTATTGAATTAGATAACAATCCGATAAGACCATTTTCTCCAGGAGTTGCTTCGGGCAATGGCACGTTGCCTGCACCACGATAATTTGTTGGACCTGTTGCCTCGTTATATAACTGATTTAACTGATTACCAAATGCTGGATTTGCTTGTGATAATACATCTGCAGTGAAGTTTTCAGTTCACGTGCTAACTGAAATACAATTGGAAGACCTAAGAAATCTAAAAACAAACCGCTCTGCGGTGCTGGTGGTAGCGAACTTCCAGAAATATGCTCGAGTGGTAAGCCTTGAATAGGAATTCCTGCAGCTCTCAGCTCCTAAAAATTTCATTTCCGTTCCAACTAATCACTGTATCATATAGTAGAGTTCGTACATTTTTTGAGCAATACAGTTACAGTATAAAAAACCTGAATAGCACCAGCGAAACCATCAGGATGATTGCCTGTAAGTCCAGGAATGCCAAAACTGTCAAGACCGAAAAATTTTATAAGCTGATTTTGCACATCTGGTGGGATATTTAATGGAGGTGGAGGTGGCGGTGTTGTTATAGGACGTGGTACGAAATCTTCAGCAACTGGAGACTGAATTATTGTGCAGTTCAATCAATTCTTTAAATTGCTGCTTAGCTATCATAATGTACTAAATGACTATTTGGTCTAATGAGTTCGAAAGAAAGCTCGAATATTAGTAAAAAAATTTAACCATGGTCTAAAAATCTAATGAAACGAAAGCAAGAATTCTTTGGTTACTCGCTGTTAAAAACTTGCCGGTAATATGATGGGAAGCTGAGCAGGAGCAGGTGTTGAAATAATACGATTTGCTACATTAAATAATTGTTGAGAATAATTTTTTGGAATAGAAAGTGGCGATAATGGTGAAGAATGAATTATTGGACGTGGTGGTATCATTTCTTTCATAAAATTTGGTTTCCGATTTTGCGGTGATAGACGGATTGTTATCGGCCGATCACTTATGTCACCATTTATTGTACAGAATGTGATTAATAATGTGCAAATAATCTTCACGATCATGGTGCCTGCTGACAAAAAAATGACGCTTCATATTTTTATGTTATCCAGGCCTTTGCATAGAGAGAAATGAAGTATTTAAGAAGCAGAAAAGGAATGTGGACTTATAAACAAATGTTCCAAACTCATTGCAAAAGTTTTGGGTGAGGTGTTAAAGAGCTGGTCACTTAATTGAGTTTATGAAATAGAAAAAACGGAAAAATGACTGACTGCTTGGTTGATAAAAAAAACAATTATAATAAAAAGTTGGTTCGCTAATTGAGTGAGTACTTGAATGAGTCTAAATTTTCATAGCATTAAAAATCCTCATTGCGATTACAGTAATAATGAAATTGTAAAGCTGGTAGAAGTGTTAGCACAGGTGTCATAAATTAACCATATTCACCAATAAAATTATGCATAAATATTAAGGAACTTGCAGAAATAAACATTTTATTTAAGTGAGAAATTTGAAAGTGAGCAACAATAATGAAAGAGTTGCACATTGAATTCAGGGAATGAATGCGCTATCCATTTACATATCATATTCGATATGTGTTTCGTTTACTTCTCAAGCCTAAGCCTTTATAAATCATTTTAATTACAAAAATCCTTTCAAAGTAAAAAATATTCAAAACTCTCAAACAGCAATAAATTACAGACGAATCTCGAGGCCAATGATTTCAAGCATTTTCAGACGCTTACGATTGTGTTACATATAGTTAGCAAAAATCAGCTTTAATAAAATAATAACTGATTTCTTTATTCAAAAGATTATTCGAATGGCATTCAAATGCTATTCGAATTCAAATGTGAAAAATTATACCATCAGATTTGTAACATTTGTTCAAAAAATGTGACTTCTACATAATGAATGAGATTAATTTAAAATCCTCAGTGCCCAAATTATTTATCTATTATAGCATATGGATTCAACATAGTGCATATTATACGCACTCTATAATCAATGGTTTGGCCATTACTAATAAGCAATTATTTTATTCATACAAATGACGACGACAAAATGAAGTATCGAAAATAGATAACTAAGTAGAAACAATCGAGCAGAAAGAAAAATAAGGGTTAATAAGTGAGCGAAATAATTCTGATACCAAATGACAAAGGTGAAATGATTGCCGAAGTTTGAGAATGAATTTCATTCCGAAAATGTGGGAACTCGATCAGGTCAAGGGCGAATAGAAAAGATTATCTACAAAAGAGAATAAATGTAACCATTACTGACACATTGCGCTCATGAAAGAACGAGAGATGACCCAAATCGCAAAATATTCTATGGTACACTCTATCACCACTTCAGCATTATAGTTTCAACTATGAATGAATCTAATATTATGTACACACACTTCCAGTGCTGACTCAATTCCAATACCTTACGTTGGTTTAATATGGTTAGTTATCAAACTAAACGAAAAAAAATGAGTCCCACACGAATCATAATTGCTTGTCATGTCTCATAACCTTTTCAAGACATCCACTTTTACCACGTTCTAAACTGAGAACAACACTATCTTCTCACGTTACCTCATGCACCTATATTTACCAAACATAGAAACCCTTACAAACTAACAGCAACCACAGCGCTATAAACCCTTAAGAATACTTTATGCCCCGCAAGAAACGAATGGACTTTTTCATAGTCGCAAAAATGTGCTTTCTTACCACTGTGAAAACAACTACATATTATGATAAATTTATTCATTAATATTAGTTAATACAATTGACAGCGGAACAATACAGTCACTACTCAAACCCAGAACTGATCGAAATCAGTTTAATCCAAAATAAACTTATTATTGAAATTTCATCCACACTGACCCCAAAGTTGGAGCCCATAGCTTAAATAGTTGGTATGTCTCTTAAACAATTCCTATCTTCTCAGAATGGTCCTCAACATAATATATCAAATCATTTTTCTTCCTAATCAGTATGTCTACCATCCACAAAGTAGAAGTCATAAAGTTCTACTAAACCCTAAGACACAAAACAGATGCCGCTTACATCAAGAGATACGTAAAGATCATAATTATAAAAAGCACCTGAATACTTTACAATAAACAGAATTTAGAGACTTAACAAACCAACCCTATACTCAATGAACTCCCGCAATAATAAAACAACTTAGGTTGGAAACAAATAATCTTCGGCTTTGCCGACAATGTTCACTCCATAATTATGATGCTTGCTCCAAGTCTAATGACTGACAAGACAAAACAGGATAAGAGAGAAATGTAGGAAAAATAAAATGATCAAAACAAAATAAATTTAATGAAATGACAAGCTAGTTATACCCTCGAATTTCGCGCAGTGTTTAAAAATGCACTGCAAAATATTTAAGCCTAGATGTTTTAAATTACGACTTAAATATACGAATCAAAACCGAAACTGCAACAAAGTATCACTTATTTTCAACTGATAACACTACTTGGTGATTTATAGAGAACCAACTAAAATTAGCTGCGTCTGCAGAAAAATACAGAAAGACCAGACTGAAATTCTTTCGAGCGGACATGGATGTAAATCATACACAGAAAGTAAACACTTAACATAGATTAAATCTAATAATGGCTTAGTTAAAATGTCAACTGTATGGATAACATGAGTGAAAATGGATGTAATTAAAAATTGGAAAAATTGACAAATTGCAAATTTGAATGAAACTGCGCAAAGTTGACAATTAGGATGGAAGAAAACTGCAAATAAGTGGAGGACCATTTGATCTTGCAGCTAAAATAAAGTTACATAATAAACATCGTTTAAAATGAAAACCCAGAGTCCACTGGCGCCATCCTAAATAAAGCTTATGTATTTCAACTCCAGCACTAAAAATATGTGAAAAAATAGAGCTAAGTAAAAAGCTGCTATTAAATAATGCAAGAATATTTAAAGAGTATGGATGGCAGAAACATTTATAGGCAAGACAAAAAAAGCGACAGCTGCAAAATACGAAGACAATTTTTTTGTAGAGGAAGCTGCAAATATGTCAACTCATATAAAAAATAATAAAGATCAGATTTAAATACACTGCTAACAATTGATTTACGCAAAATTATAAAACAAGACAAACTACAAATTTTTCGAAAACACTATTTTCTACATAAAATTAACAAAATATAAATAATAAAGTTCAGCAGTGTACTCAATTATGAATAACGATTGCTTTTTCAGTTGTATGCGATCCTCGTGTGCCACGACTTTTATTCATGTGATCCAAACCAAGCCAGGGTGCGGAGGCATATCCTGAAAAATGACAGATAACGATTGCTTTTTCAGTTGTAAGCGATCCTCGCGTGCCACGACTTTTTTTCATGTGATCCATAACTAATGACTAATCTGATTCCACAAGCTTTAATGCTCCTCTTATTCGAATTTAATTAAGCAAACATTAAATGAATTAAGCAGTCGAGTCATATAAAAATGTGAGCGTTAATAAATAAGCTAACCTGTAATATGTGTATGAGAAAGCTCATTAAGATTAACAACATTGTCTTTGTCCAAGTACTTACTCACTCGATTATTGACAATTATTGCGAATTTATACTGAAAAATGACAAATTTAACTTCAAAATACTAATATGGACACAAAACAATTTCACAGGATTCGATTTTCAAAATCAAGTAATAACCCAAACCTTTTCAAATTCCTTGACAGAAACATCAAGTTTTTTTCTTATACGTTCACTAACACTTTCTAGCGTCTCACCATTTGTAACTTTGATGAAAAAAGGGATACCAAACATGCGTGTGGGATCCTTAAAATTATGCCCGTAACATGAAAGGTTTGATAGTAAAAATACGTATCATGCAATAGTGTTTGATGTTTATCATAAAAATATTCTTACTTTATCAAAATGACCAACAGGTAAAAGATGTTCACCATTCCTAATTATCAATTCATCTTCTGGTATTTCTTCAACCCGCACCTGAAAAATACGTTTTTCATATTTATGAAGTATTCATTTGACATCTCCAATGACTTTTATCGACTGAAAGTGCTTCAGAAAAGGCAATGATTTTCCGAATCAATTAATCGCAAATTATGACAAAGATAATAATGCTTGATTATAATTATACTTTCACCAACAGTGTACTGAAATAAATTTTTATGATAAAGAAACAAAAAAACAAAGCCCAAACTCTTGAGTACCTGAGCTTAAGAACACTAATCAATACTACAATTATGCAAAACGAGAACCACAAAAGTCAAGTAACTGCAAAGATATACCGAATGAGATGGCAAACTGACGGCGTAAGATGAGTTACCAATTTTTGTATAAATTTCACTAGCAAGTGTATCATTTGTAAAAACGTGATAGGCCCGTAAACAGTGAGAAGCCTGACCTACATAAACAAGCCTGAAAGTAACATAAACTGGGAACACCTCAGATAAGTAGACAATAAATTATTTACTAAAGAAGCGAAAATTAAAAAATAACCTGAGCAATTTCGTTCCGTTCATGGAAAAGTGAAATTCTCTTTGTGCTTCATTTAAAATTGATTGAACTGTTCCCGTTTTTTCAGGAAAAACAGTGGTTTCCTGAAAGTGCATCAATGTTTCTTTCAAACTGATATTACTATTGTCTACTTGTCAATGAATGATACATTTCCAAAATGACTTTACCATAATTTGCATCCTTTCGTCCATCATTTGAACCCTCATTTTGTAACGTCTCTCAAGATCGCTTACAGAAATAGGCATCTTTGTATAATAAACGCGATATCGTTTTTGTCGTCGTGGATCATGTCTATGAGGACCTGATAGACCAAGAAGATCTTTAACCGAAAAAACTCGCAACTCATGTTCAGTTAAATGATTGTTAGTTGGCTTCTCGTTGTATTGGCTCACCTACAACTAATTTGTAAAAACCGCAACATCTATTATAGTTTTCCGTACAAACATGAAATATATATTAGAAAGCTAATTCTTTGAAATGGGGAACAAGCACAGGTTCTAATCAGAGCTTCCTGAAAACTGTTTACATTTGATTCCAGATCATAACATATTTGATGAAAGTTGGTTTCAGTGGACAGAGAAACTTAGATAAAAGAGAAGTGCTCATAAATTTCTTAATGCAATTATTTTAAATAAGTCGAACAATTCTATCTATTCCAATGGAACTTAAACAACTTCATTCATTCAAGTGAACCTTAAAACGGTTTGTTTTGAAATGGTTAAGTATAACACAATTCGTACTAAAAAACATAAACTTCTAAAAAATCGACCGCAAAGAATACAGAATCATTATGCCGTTTCAAAACACAACTTAATTGAAGCACAAACATTTTTATACACTTTTTCTAGCTTTTTTTTTTAAAATAACCTTCCACAGAAGAATGTGATCTGCAGCGCATCCAATACCATCAGCGATCCATTGCATTAACTGCCCCATGGTCCAAGTCTGAAAAAGATTGAAAAAAATAAAATATATTAAACTAAAACATCCTCGAACACAATATTTTCAAAGTAGGCGATATATGAGTGAACAACTTGGCTGATCTCTCCCAGAATGGGATCGAATTGTTCACTGAGAGGTGTTCCAAAGCCTTCTGGATTTTGAAGAGCCTCAACTAGCATTGAATTATATTTTGTTGTATAATACACATGAGCGTTATTTTCAGTTGTCGATTTATCAATCCTTTCAAATACTAGTAATGCGCCATCAACTAAGTCTACTAATGCATGATCTTGTGATATCATATCATCGATACATAAGGGACGCATACGTTCCGGAGCAATTTCCTAGAATTAAATCAAAATTTTTTAAGACTAAATACATGCACAAAAGCTTCTTAATCATGTATAACACAATTCGTACTAAAAAACATACGCTTCTGAAAAATCAACCCCAAAGAATACAAAATCATTATACTATTTCAAAACACAACTTAATTGAAGCACAAAAACATTTATATACAACACTCTTTCAAGCTCCTTTTAATTTTTATTCCATTCTCAAAACTAACCAAAAATATAGATGACTCGAATAACACTGAAAACTAATTGCTTGCCTCGTAGAACTTTAGCTCAGTTCCTGCAGGTAGACGTGCTTTCTGCAAAATTTGTGGCAGATAATTCCGAATCATTGATTTATAATTGATCATTATGTGTCCACAAAAGAATGTCATCTTCTCATCGGCATCATAATATTTCAAAAAAAACATCATATCATCTGCAAAATGATTGCTCTTGTTTATTTATAGATAAAAAGACATCACCTAATTCTAGGCGCTATGATAACGAAGATATGCAAAAACACTACTGACTTGCTTCATCATACGGTGGCAATCCATTCACAGAAGTGCCTGAATCTTGTGGTGTCTCTAAAAAAACTATGTTACGATCGCCTTCAAGTACCATATCTACACGATTAGCATGCGGACGATCACTTGAACGCTTTAATAAAGTTGATGGTCGAAGACGATTGAGAGAAAGTGCATTACTTCTTTCATCTCTGACAGTGTTCTCATGCACTTGCCATAAACGAAAGTTGTTTTCATGAAGATGCTAAAAGCAAAGTTAGATATTAGAGCAAAATAAGCAATCAAATAGGCCTCTATTAAAACTTACAAACTCTTCTGCAAACAATGAATAAAGCTGATCGAGAGTCATTTTCTTTTCAACCTTCAAACGACGAGATTCGTCCAGCATTCTCGGATCAAATAAATCAAAACCCGAGTAACTGTACATATGCTCTTCTAATACGACCTAAATAATTATTAATGTTACAGCTATAACGAACAAGTAATCAACGACAATGGTGAACACGTTAGACTTACAATAAGCTCTGTGAAAAGGTGAGCTTCAAGTTTTTCCTTCTTTTTTTTTGCGTCAGCAGATTTCTCCTCTTCAAATCGCAGTCGCAGATGTCGCGGAATATCCTCTTCTGTCACAGGGCAAAGAACATCATCTACAATTGCATGCATTTTACAATCAGAATAGGAAACCTGACCCAGATAATGCTTATAAGAAGTTGGCCGAACCTGGAAAAAACTGGACCTCAGCTTAACTCACTTATAGAACTCTTTTTAATATAAACAAGCATGTAGGCATTCGTAAAAGATTTCCCCGGAAGATCGGGATCATCACCACCGTAATTCGCCTCTATGGCATCACGAACAGACGCACGAGAAACAACATCATCATCAAATTTGCACCACTGGAATCATAAGTTTGCTTAGTTAAAATTCTAGAAATGAAGTTACAGAATACAACTCACCACGAAATCAGACGAAATTTCCCAGCGAATAAAAAATTACCTTAGGCGGCCCACCGAGGTTTGTATTAATGAAAACTACGTAATGACCCCCATGGAAATCACCCGAATGAACTAATACAGCATGAAGAACAAAATCCTGAGGTTCTTTCTTATCTCCATCTTCTATGAATGCATTCAAATTTAGAACTGCAGGAAACTCAAATCTGCAAGCATAAAAAAGAATATTTATAATTATAATTTCTTCAATCAAAAATAGAAATAAAGTGACCTATCATTGACTTTAACATTGGCATCTTGTAATGCATCATATTGAAAACGCATCAATTGTAAATGCAGAATGGGAGGAAACGAAATGAATTTGACGCCTTTAACAGCTGGCTGTAAACCGAATTCTCCAGCATCGTATTTATTGTCACCATCTAGTATTTCTGCGGCTGTATAGTCAGAAAAAGATTCCAAAACTGAAATGAAATTAGTTTTTGATCACGAGAATCTTGACAATTCATATTTATATAAATTAGGACTACAATCAGGTCAAAACGCCACTTTTTAGATAAATGTAATGCAAAGAACATACCATTTGCTTTCCCTTTAATATTTAGCTGCAGATCATAAAATGATTCAACCCGATTAGATTCAAAGCATACATTTTTACAGCGTACATACGACTTCATCTTCCCTTCGAACAATGAGGGAATTGTATTTTTCACCTAAAACTAAATTTCTGAAACTACCGATCAACAAAAAGTGTAGTACCTTAAATATTGCTATTACAGGAGTTTTGCATCAATAGTATCACAATCATATGTCTCCAGAAACAGGTAAATTTTTATGTATCACTCAAGAATCCATTTCTTTACAAAAAAAAAAATAGAGAAACCTTCGTTCCAGACATTTTATTTTCCAAATTGTCAAGTAGTACACGACACAGCTCTTGCACATCATGTTGATGAAATGACTCCACACTATCCCAACCAAAAGATTTCGTCAATTTTTTAGTACCAACAGGTTTATCCGAATTTTGTAATTCGTAGAAAACACGCTGCATAGCTAGAGCCACTGAAGTCTCAGGATCATCGTTTTCAGTAGGCATCTGATAAACAGCCTGAAAAGACTTAAATGAAGAAACAGAAGAAAAGAGTAAGCCACAAAAATCGTCACCAACCTTCCTCAGTCGATTAGTGAAGAAAAATGTCTGCAGTATTGAATTCATATAACATGTTGCACCTTGATTTTTGAGACCGATGAAGCCAGCATGTTTCTTGCTATCCCATCTGAATAGCTAATTTCTTAAAATTTCAAAATAATTAAGATGAACATCAACATTTTGCAAAAATGAAAAGATCAAATTTTTTCCCCCTTTAAAACAAAATCATCCAAAATAAAAACATCTCTCATGAAAAACAAACTGCACGCCATGGGGGGCATCCGCCATAACCATTACTTCAAGTTTAATAACATCGTCTTTGATATAACCATTTTCAGGATTAAGAAGTGTCTGCAAAAAATTATTTTTTTGTAGAAAAAAATCGAGTTTAATCTGACTACAGAAAAATTTTAGTTTGATTATCGATGAAGCAATCAGACTGAAAACAACTAAAATACGCAACTACTAAAAAGAAATAAAAAATTGTTAATGGAGTAACGTACTTCACAAGGAAGAAATTGTGAATAGCCCCAATCATTTTCTTTTTGATAAAAAGTATGATTAATTCTCCGCACATGGTTTTCGATCCCTGGTTTTTGTGAAAGAACCGTAAGAATAGCACTTGCTGTGCAAGACCAAGAAATAGCTTCGGCTTCCCCATTGCATTGAAGAAAAAAACCGAAAGCACGACCAAGTGATCGGCGCTCACTTTGAAACTGCAATTACAAACTGTGTCTCAGGCATACTGGGAAAACAACGGGAAAAAAAGGTAAATAAAACACGTGATGATAAACAAGAAAAACATAGGACAGCAACTTATTCAGAATCAAAAAATTCAAATGTGGAAAACCGAACTCTGGTCTGCTCTCGTGGCATTGCTAAAATCCTCCAAGGAAGGCCCCTTACGAATATTGGATCGCTTAATTTTTGGTGTGTTTCAGATGAACCACGGGCAAAGTCACTAAAGTGATCAATATCCATGTGCAGAACACCTTCTGGTTTATATGGATCTGCAAATAACAATAAAATCAAGAGACGCAAGAAGAGCACATATGCTTAAAAACAATCTAAACATATTCTAATGACCACAATATTCAATGAATAATTTCATAATTACCCACATAGAAGAGGTTCAAACAAAACATTATGCGACTTCCATAGTGAAATATACATGCGGCAGGTACACTTCAGTGAATTAAAAAAAATAAGAAGGAATGAATACAACGGATAAATATGGCATACACAAGTGAATTAAGAAAATACAAAACATAGTTTCAAATTTCTTTTTCAATTTTCGCTTCACTAACAGAAAGCAACGTTTTTTTTGAAACGAACAATTATAACATCTTTTGAAGAAATACTCCCTTGATACAATAGTGTTGTGATTTTGATCATGCGGTGAATAGTTATAACTATCTTTTATTAAGGTTAACAGTAAATACTAAAACACTTTCAGGAAAAATATCACGCTCGGCTGTGACAATTCAAACTCTCTAACTGTGACAATTTTACTTCAACAATAGCACGCACATATTGATTGCTGTTTTTTTGCAATAAAAAAAAGATCACGATAAAAAATTTCAAGGATCTCTCTACAGCTACGCTAACAAGAAATCCAAAAAAATTAATTTCGTCACCTAGCATGGATAGCAGACACTCACCTTCGCTACCATCCGTTGTATCCATTGCATCTTCCTGATTGGTACGTTGAGCAATTGGTTTGTGAAAAGCTACTCTGCCACGAGTATTTTCTTTATTTTCAATCTACAAAAATGAACATGACAACCGATGAAAACACAATTCACCATTAGCAAGTGGGGTATTTCTGTAAATAACAGAAAATCCTGCATTTCGTTACCTAACTATTTGCAGATGGAGATTTAAAGAAAAATTCTTCAGAACAAAAGTTTTACAATAATAACAAAACTCACTTCTTCTGAAAAAGGAAGACCGTTATCAACATCCTCATCGGTATCACTATTCTTCATTTCCCGTCCTCGTTCACCAATCCCAAGATCTTTAGTCATCTAAAACTGAAGAAGAAAATAAATTTTGTTTACATTGACAGAATAAACTAGTAACTACCAGCAACTAAACCAACAACATTAAACGAATTTAAATATTTGTTGGAAATGTTTAAAACACTGCCTAGATATTAAAGGGATGCTGTTGCACGAAGAAAGTGAGGTTTCTAAACAATGCGCACACCGAGTAGGAAATGAAACAAGACATTGTCGGCCTCCAACCACCAAAGATTCATCAATAGTATAGTCATGAAAAACAGAGAACCAAAAATCACCACACTTCTCTTTTTCCCTTCTTAAAAAAATGCGAAAACCAAACTCACACCTTTTGGAACCAAACATAGTAAAGAACGAATTTCTAGAAACCTACACCCACCCTCATCGTTCCAACTACAGTAATAATAGACAGAGATAACCCACATCTCATTCAGCTGCATTGATATAACAAACAGTACCGTATTGCTAGTGTTCGCTTCAAGACCATTTCACCACACAATAACATAGACAGAATCAGGACTCATACCCAAAGCAGACGAATAGAGAATGCAGAATTCATGTCACCTTATTACTCGAAGAACTACTGCCACACTAGTCGATAACCCAAGCCTAATGAAGAATTGATAGTCACACCTCTTCACGTAAAATACTTTCTCCAAATTAGCTCAGATCCAGAAACAAGATAACTAAAAACACCCTGCGGTCGACCAAGAAACAACAAAACATGAGGCCAACGACTCACTGTCGAAACTGTTTTAGGTCTCAATTACCCCCAGACGAATTTAGATAACCCCCAACCCCATGAAGCAATTCTTTTCTAGTCTCCTGACGCTATACACTTCGCATAGTTCATGATCTTCATTCGTACAATCTACAGGTTCAATGTTTACAACAGCATTCCCTCCGCCTGTCAGCGTTACTCAGTTTCCCACGATTGATACAAAAATCCTTCTCCATAGACGTTTTAAGAAAAAAACCAGTCCAGTTTCTTTTCTAATTGAGAAAGAAATATCACTCAAATCATCTATACTTTTTGCGAAATTCATTAGCGCAGGCCGACCACATAAATAATACCGATTATGAGTGAAATAAGCAGGAAAGTAGATCCCGAAAAAAATACATTAAACTATATTATCACACTTTTTATTCCTGCTTGGAGTCTGCGGAAATCGTAAACCTTAAACATCATAATCCGTGCGATTTGAAATCTAAAAGATGCAGCAAATGATAATAATTATAGGAATAAAGCACAAAACTAAGCAAAATTAATACAATAACAGTGGCAGTTTAGACAGAATACACAATATAAAACGATTGCCGTACTGTGAAGGTAAGTACTACTAGGCTCCTCATGAGAATGAAATTTATGCAGAGGGCGTATGTTCACAAGAGTACAGAACAAGCTTTAACGAAGATCTTTAAATAAGGTTATCAAGAAGCACTATAGTAAATTCGAGCATCTTGTTAATAACTGAAAAAATACAAAAATAAATGCTTTTGAAATAATTATAATAATACTGTTTCTAGAGCAGTATAACAATGTGATCAACTACAATTTAATATCAATAGTGAAAAACAAAAAATGTTCAAAATTATGCCTACTTGAGATAAATAAATTAACAGATCAAATATTAATTGTACATTGAACCAAATAAAAGATATAATAAATACGAAAATCAATTATGAGGTTTAAATGTGATATGCATAGTGCTGAGATCGGATAGGTAATCAGTTTTGAAACATGAGTTTCTTACATTTCTACTTGAGTTCAAAGATTTTCATAAAAACTTCTCGAACTAAAGAATATATTTAGAATTACTTTGATTCAATTAGTAAACGGATATCCGAACATGAAGAATCTTGCTCTAGACATCAAGACTTTTATATTTTTTTCTACAAAATGGCATGTTTATCATATGTCTATGCGACCGACTATTCAAATACAATTAATTGCTACGTAAATATCAGTGCTAATTGCCTTTCCAGTGAACTGATATGCAAATAACATAGGTATCCATAATAAACTTACAAACAAAATCAAACATTTGATTCTGGAGTAATTTTTAAAGCAAACTTCGATGTTAATGATTGCTGTTCAGTGAGATTGAAGAAAGGAAAAGTATGAAATGAACATAACAATTGCACTCCAGCGTCATCATCACGTTCATGACAGCGTAAGACAAACACAGTGCCATGCTTGATACCGGCTGATGCTTGAACGTTGCATACAATAGACCACTTAGCCTCTCTTACACGATCCTAGAAACAGACCAAATTACAACTGATGATTTTGTCGATCTATGAATAAAGTTAATAAAAAGATTTATTAATAATGCGACTCAATTTAAGTAGGAATGAAGCGAAAGAATACCTGAAAAAATGGGTGAATCGCAGTAAGATAAAAATACATAAAATGTGTAAACTAACCGGGAAAGGAAATTTTTGAGAGAAGAATCGTTGTAAGAATGTTGCAGCTGTAAAACGAAGAGAAAGACAACGAGCAAGATGAGCAACAACTTGATCTGCCGTATGACGGGGTTGTTGGCGAGTAAGTTTCAAATATTTATTCAAAGGTCGCGCAATAGCAGAAAACACTGCCTGTGCTGCCCCGAGTGCTTCCATTGGCTCTCCCAAGACCTATAAAGAATTATGTAAAAAACTTTTAAAACACTACTGTTTACAGTAAGCCACTAGAAACTACCTATAAAATATATTAAGTCTATTACAGAGTGTTTACTTTATTTTGATTGCTAGCAGTAACGCTCTGAACACTTGAAAACGCCTCTTCTGTAGTGCTGATCAAACGATATTTCCGTTTTTGAACTCGGCGTTCCCAATCTATCATTTCATGATAGCGCTCGTTATGACCACCAATTCGTCTCTTTGCAGCAGCTTCCATGATTGCACGAGCACTAGCTTCTGTTACCGTGCATTCACTACCCAAGCCTTCGATATCATACATTTTAAAACCTCCCGTCGATTGTGATGAACCTAAACTTCCTACATGAAAATAAAATGCAGCTACCAAACGAATTTTAAATATACTCGAATAATCACATTAGTAAGTAATTTCAGATCAAGGATACTATAATTACAAAAAGCAAAAGTTTTCAGTGAGTAATGATATTCCCGACCAAGATATTCAATTTTTTCAAAAATATTTTCAGCGATAACAATTTGTAAATCTTTGGTAAAGCACTAAACGCAGTAAAAACCATCAATAAACTGTGAATTGTATACCCTATTTATTAAAATGTTGCGTAACAAGAAGCTTGTCAGATGGGAGAGATTTGACATCTAAGGAATTCTTAATAACACATAGAAACAATAAAATTTTATCCCAAAATAACTGACGTCATCTTCCATTCATAAAGATAAGAGTAACCAAAGGCAAGTATTCTAATTATAAAATTATTATTCAGGCACTGCTTAAGAGTAACTCGCCAGATCGAAAATGCAGTGAACCTCCCGCTAATGCTTTCTCCATATAGGGATTGTAAGATGGGAAGGTTGCATAGTACGTTCTGAGAACATGAACCGCAGCTTCCTGAATGCTCATTAAACCAAGACTGAATGTTCGACTTTCTCCATCTGGATCTCTTACAACGCTAACAATGAATTCTGGCCTCAGAGCTCGCAGTTCCAAAACGATGACAGTAATGTAATGTAAATAAAGCATAGCATCCAGCAGTGAAAGCGCAAAGTTAACAGTCACATTATAGCTTTTTTCCTTTTCGAATAATATACGAACAGAATAAAACAACCAGAATGCAAAGAGGATAAATAATGCCAAGCATGCTAATGCAGAACGAAGGAAAAATAAACGCGGCATATCCGCTGAAGCATGTCGAAAATACATCGCCCAAAGTGCACCTATCAGCAGCAACGTTTTGGTCACCATATTTAACATTAGCCCCTGGCAGTCAGCACCACATACTACCTGCAAACTTTTGATTAACATAAAGATATTCAAACTATATCATGAGACAAAAACATATGGGAGCAAACCATTTATCGTTTCAAAACGATTCAATGTCAAATTTTGTAATTTATTAAATGAATTTTAATTAAAAAAAGTTCGATATATATGAGAGAAAAGCAACCTCAGGCCAATCAAATCCAAGGCAATGAAGGATTACCGGTGAAACAACCATTAAAGGTGATGATATAATAGCCACAAATGAAATTAGAGAGGCACTAAGGAGCCAAAATATACGAGAACATCTTCTAGCAACAATACGTTCAACTGGGGCCATAAGCGCTTTTTCAGTGAGACCGCTATATGAATGTTCACTTGTATTACCTGTCATAACTGTAGTATTTTCTGCCCAGTTGTCATCGTCAGCAGTTAGTTTTACACCCTGCACAAATTCTGATGAAACCACGTAAAAGTGAATATTCTTAGCTATAAAATTGCTGCAAATCAAAAAGAGTGCCTTAAGTGAAAAACTGTAAGCAATGTAGTAATACCTCACTTGCAGCTGCCGAAAAATGAGGAATAAACGAGGTAGCAACATCAGTTGAGACTGTACATCCACGTGATAGCGTTCGGGCTATTCGGAAATTACGGTGAGATGAGGCTCGTCGTCCCGAGCTATCTGATACCACCGACATGAATGATTCGTAATCTCCGTGCTTCGGAGAACTGCACCAGAGAATATTTAAAATTCATAAGAGTCATTGGAAGTATTAGAATTTTATTCTTACAGGCTTAAAATTAACAGTTCCTACACACAAAAGTTTCTATACATAGTCATACTGAAGGTATGTCTCAATTTTCTAAAATATCTGTACCTTACTGTTGTAATATGAGGTAAGACTGCAAGTGCAAGAAAGAAAAAATAATAATGAAAGAACAAATGAAAAGCAATCTTCACAAATTCATATAAAGGACAATAGTTGAAATAAAACGGTGATTCACACGACCAAACACTAAATATTAAACTCCACAGTAAATGAGAGTTTCTCAATTTATTAGTTCATGAAAATGAAACTAGATGTGCTCTTAACTTAATCAACAGCTTGATTTGTTATTAATCAGAGTGAAGTGAAATTAATACCTTCCTCAACTGCGGTTTAAAAACTGCTTGACTTGACAATAAGATCCATATCAACAATCAAAACCCTAACACAAGGTCATAATCCAATGCACTACACCATGCCTCCCAATCCGCCCTACCCCTTGACCACAATAGAAATACAGAAATGGACAGAATCGTAAAAGCACTAGCAGTTCATTGGAGCGAAGTGCAGGTTATGAGACTGGTTTGACACTATGACAGTACCATAAGGAAAACAGCTGTCTCATAAACTGTTGACTTGCGTTTACTTGTCATTGGTTTGTATTACCTGTGGGGAGCGTACGGATTCGTGTGTGTGTATATTCGTAAAATGTAGAGCAACACACAACCGCTTGGTTGTGAATTTTTTATTCGCATATGAAATGTTTTAATATGTTTTGTAGTGATTTAGAGTTAGTTGGTTTTTTTAGCTGGAGACAGTCAAAATTGTAATGATATAGCATATCGCATTTCTGAGTACTTTGGATAAAATTTAGGGTGAAATCCTGGTCATTGTAGGTGTTACCCATTGTAGTAGCTTGTTTGCTAGAGAATTTGCAATAGAAATTGTAATATTTCAAGTCATTCTCCATTAATTTTTTCGCAGTTTCATTAGTTCCACACATTTACCGTAGTAAGAGGTGATAAGCAAGTAATCGAGGATATTAAGCTTAAACAGGCATTTCGAAATCCAGGCCGGTACTTTTTTTTATCTTGGAAGTTTTGGACCGAAATAATGCTTCATTAGAATCGTTCAGTTTTTTGTCAACTACGTATTCTGACAATGTGGAACAGATTTATGCATTTGACACATTTAATAACGCCGTTAATGAACAAACGCTGTAATACTTATTGATGTAATATTCCACAGAAGCATAAATAGGCATCTGTATTTACATGTATACCAGCATAGACACACAAATCACAAATTCATCATTTATTAATGAGTGCTCTTTTTTAGTTGCTTTGAGTGACCAATCCCTTCGTTGCATGGATGGAGGAGGAAGAGGGGGGAAAATATAATACCTCAACTCGTTATTTTTTTCATCTAATTTTCCTTTATTTCGTTATCGTCATTGTCTTCACTTGTTATCATCCTTATTATTATTATTATTATTGTTATTATTGTTACTGCCACCGTAACTACCAGTGTCATGAATTTCTTGTTTATAGTGAATCTAAATGTTATCAACTTTGACTACTATCATATCTTGAACGAGAAGGTCCTGATGTAATTATTAACATTAGTAATAACGATGGCAGTATAGTAATGATATAAATGATAAGAGGATTGCCAAATTCTGTGCATTTTATCAATCACATCAGGAATGATTTCTGTTACAGTAAAGATTGATTGTAATAAAAAACATTTTTGATATAAGTGACTGATAAACTTTGCACAGAATCGTGATTTATTATAGATGGGAGCTATGTGCATGAAGGGTTGCAAAAAATTAGTGCTTTTGTTCCAATTACAGTAACAATTACGTGAGCTGTTACAATTATGACTATATTAACGTTATTAATTTTTTTCAGTAGGGACTAATAATATGCAAAAATATAAACAAGAAAGTTTTCCAATGCATAATTGAATGAGCGGACCTGTGCAATATTAATATTGAATAATAATACTGATGATAAAAGTAGTAGTGATAGATAATGACGGGTGCAACTCTGTCGTTAACATAAATAATCGTAACGTCGTTACGATAACATAATAATCGTAATCGTAACGTCGTTACGATTATTTATGTTAACGATAGAGTTTATTCTAGCTTATTGTTTCAGGAATAATTCAGTGTTAAAAGTAACTTGAAGAGAAACTTTTCATTAGTAATTTCAGTGTGTGGATGCATAATTTTCCTCACTCAGTCTTCACTGTCTACTATTTTTTTAACTATCAAGATATGTGATTTTGCACATAGAAAAATTTGCTTCTATCAGATCGTTAATACTCTCATTGGATGCAAATATGGCCGTTCTGATGGATGCTCGGCAGGCGGCACAGTTTGGTAACATAACAAGATTACAGGAACTACTAGATTCTGGAGAATGTGCGCCAGATACATTAGATACTGATGATTGCTCTTTACTACACTGGGCAGCAATTAACAATCGGTAGAAGTTTTTTGACGTTCGTTATGGTTTTTGAATAAAACACTAGAATAGGTATTTGAATGAGCAAGTTTTCAGCTTACTTGTAGCAAGGATTCTAATTGACCGAGGTTGTAATGTGAATGCTATCGGTGGAGTCCTTGCTTCAACACCACTTCACTGGGCAGCTCGACATGGTCATACTCGCATGGTAGCACTTCTTGTTTCTCATGGTGCAAATCTGCATATTCGAGATGTTGAAGGTGTCTTTGTAATTATTGTACTTCATGAGAACACATTAAAATGATTACATTGTTAGATAAGTTTTTTCGATTTTCTATGATTATCCTTTATTTTTATTTTAAACGATTTAAGGTCTGAACTATTATTTTGCTTTACATATTAAAGAAACTTAATAATGTATAGATAGGTAACTTAAGCTTAAAATATATTGAACTTTGTTCTCTTCATTGCTTCTTTTGTAAGTAGTTATCTATGATACATGACACTGCAGGTTTTACTCCTCTCCATGTTGCTATTCAGTTTGGGAAAACTCCAACAGCTGCATACTTAATTGCTGCAGGACAGTCTGTTGATGAAAGAGATGAAACAATGATGACGCCAGCAATGTGGGCAGCATACAAGGTTTGGGACGATAGACTCTATGATTACTTATTACTTGATCTACATCTTGGGTTTCAGCCATATTTTTTTCTTGTATATAAATTCAGTCAATTCATTTTCAGATTTACAGTCATGATCCTCTACGAATGTTAATAACGATGGGTGCAGACTTATCATGCGTTGATACGACTTATGAGAATACAGCATTACATTGGGCAGTAATACAAGGCAATCATTCTGCAGTCAGTATTTTAGTCAAATATAACGCAGGATTAGTGAATCTTAATCGTGATAATGAAACTCCCCGCGATATAGCAAGGAGACGAGGAGATGTTATTAGTGCACGAATTCTCGAGAGAGCTGAACGTAGAGAAGGATTAATCTCTTCTACATTTATCCAGTATTTTAAGGAAAATGATGTGAGTTCATTCTTTACTATGATGTCAAGTTTACGTCATTACAATTGCGTTTGCTTTTGCCGCAGCTTCAGCGTACTCTAGTTTATTCATCTTACAGGTATTAATATCACGTGTTGTATTTTTCTTGCCGATACTTGCTATGACAGCAGTTGGTATGACCTTAAGTGTCTATTTGTCGTATACAGTCAAAGCATTACTGCTTTTTTTAGTCGGTTGTCTTGGACGAAACATTTACAGGTATTTTACTTGTATTGCTTTCTATGTAAATTCTGGAAACAAAGTTTTAAGATTAAAAAAAAATGATTTCAGGTCCCTACTAACAAATCGCAACTTCCATATCATACCCTTAGGTGCAGCTGTGGCTTCCAAAATTATTTTGGGTGTGACTTGGTTATTGTATTTGCATGCTTTCGCAGGATGGTACTGGCAAATTAGTTTTCTCCTTCTAATAACACTTGCACCAGCGTTATTCTTACGGATTGTATTTTCTGATCCTGGTGTTGTTACTGCGTCTCACGAAGTAACAACTGCTTATATGTTTTCTCGAACTTTGCACCACTAGTCTCCATCATGAATAGATAACAAAAACTTTGTACTAAATTTCTGCACCTCTAACAACCTAAAATATTTTGAAACTAGTAAAACCTAAAAGTTAGTTCTGAAATAGTATTTGGAAAACGAAACAGTGTACACTGCTTATAATAATTTCTGTAAGTCTTATGTTTTGTCACTTTGTCACTTCTTCAAGTTTTAAAGAGCTTTGTTTCTAAATCCGTTTCGAGACTAAACTTTCTATATATAAATTTCAAAATGTTTTAGGTTGTTACAAATCAGCAGGAATCCACACAATTTGTAAATACGGATGGACATTTGAGAAAATATTTGCAAAAAACCTGTTTTTTTTCTCCTGTTCTTAAAGGTATTTAGTTGTACTCTTAGGAACGATGCAAAATGATACGTGAAATATGGGAAAAAGAAGACAAACCCGAAATTCCATTTTGTAGCACGTGTTTGTTAATAAGACCAGCAAGATCCAAGCATTGTTCAGTGTGCGATCGTTGTATCCGAAGGTAATCTTATGTTGAAAGTCTATACTTCATGCAAGGCTTTGATTTTACAACACAAACTAGTAAAACACACTCACTTGCTGCATTACGTAAATTTAGTTTGGTTAATCTTACTATTAATCCGAAGTTCAATTCATGTTTGCAGGTTCGATCACCACTGTCCTTGGATCGTAAACTGCATTGGAGAGAAAAATCACTTACACTTCATCTTGTATCTCTCTGTTATCGTTACTTCATCACTACAATTTCTCGTGGCTACTTTATACTGTAAGTTCCTAAAGCCTTCTAATCCTTATATCACCTTTGTCGTATAGTGGTACTAGTCATTCTCATCGCATAACTAGTTAACAACGATGAAGCTATATCGCTTTTTTCGACACTACTCGTCTAATATCAGGAAATCTAGGAGTATTATCGTTGAGCTACACTCCACAATAACACTATTGTATGTATGAATGTAGGGCCTTTACCATCACTGATTTGATCGCAGAATGTATACATGAATAACAATAGAATGTTTTTGTAAGTTTTCTAAACAATTATTTCTTTGAGAGACTACATATAAAGGTGGAAAAAAATTGTCACTGGATTTTCAAAAAATAAATTATTGAGATCTTACACATATATTACTGCCAGGAGTACGTTGTGTTGCTCTAGGGAGGCATTAGGAAGATTTTCTTTTCTACATTATTATTGTATTATATTCCTGCACCTAGTCTGTACCTATCTCTCGCTCAGATATGTTGTGTTCATCTCTGTTGTTTCATCCGCGTCAAATCCATGGCAGTGATCGAATGAGATGCTTTCAAGCATTTTCTTGGGCACTATTGTTTGGATATTTGCCTCAACACAATCAGATATAGTAATCCTTGCAGAACGTTTATAGAAATTCCTTACAATCCCATCCCAAGTCATCACATACAAAATTATTTTCGCTCTACATTTTGTCTCCGACTGAATTTATTAGTCAGTATATCATACTTTCACCTATTCTCGGTCTCGACCGCTGTCGGCCTATCCTGACTAGTAATGCCAATCTCTATCAAAATTTAATTTGCCTCTTATCGTGGATCACGATATCCAGTCAATTCGCACTTAACTTTTAAGCTGTTCTAGCGCACGTATCGACTGTGGATTCCCACGTTTTCACTTGCGATGACCTCATAAACAGAATGGTTTCACATGCATGATAATACTTCCAGACCATACTTCTTGCAGACACCACAGCACCACATTGTCTTTTATTTTATCATTTTTCGAATTGCGTTACCAGATGATCTACCGTCTTCACATGTTCCCTACAATGTTGGCACATACTTCCCTCAATCCCAAACATTATCTTGGAGATGACAGTATCGCGCTTCATCTTGTTGGGTAATATTGCTATATGCAACTGCATTGATGATTCGGCTATTGAGACCAGTTACTCCGCATCTTATATTACTGCAAGACGAGTTTTCCATTCTATTTGGCTATAAAGGAACGCTTTCTGGGCCGCAGTTAGGTTTTCCGAGGTTGGATTGTCTATGACGTTGTATTTAGTCTGAAGATGGAGTGTAGTAACTTTCAAGTACATGGTGTAAGTTCTTCTGCTTTAAAATCGCCGACCTACTAGTAAATGTGGGGAGCGGTTTCTACAAATACATTATGAAGCTGCAGAAGCAAGTCTGATGCAAGAAGGTGCACTTCCTAATAAATGGACTCCATCAGACCCTGCTGCCTTCCAGGACAAATAGGAAACTATCCTCCCAAATTCGGCATCAGTTGAGAAAGTATCATGAGCTTTATAGTCTGGAACAAATTATTCCAGATATTCATTATGCCGACTGCCATCATCTCGTTTTTCGAATTCCACATCGTGGCCCAGAACTCTCTGATTTCATCTATCCCTATATTGTGGCTAACAGATTGTTCCTCCACTAATTTTCTATAAAATCGCCTTGTGAATAGCCCAAATCTGGCGTTTTGGATTTGGGATGAGAACCACATCTTTTAGTTTTTAATAAACTTAAATGCTTAGAACCTCATCACAGCCACGTTCAAGAACAAGTATCAGATTCATGCCCCTCTCACACTTCTTAGCCCCTTTTTAGGTCTTTACTTGCGAACTTTTTCCGTGGCCTTACTCAGTTCTACGGGAGTTATGTAAAGCTTATTTTCTACGCTTACCTTCCTTTCCGATGGCTTCTCTTTCTGCCTTGTCGTGTCTTCATAGCATTGTCGTGCCACCTGGAGCTGCTTTGCAAGATCAGTCACTAACTTGGGGGTATTCTATGTGGCATATTTACCTGAAGCTTGGTTCGCTGATCAAAGTATGAGCGGGTTCCCGAAATTACTTTCTGCATCCATTCTCTGCAGTTTATCTTACGTTCCGGAACTTCTTACATCAGCACTAGGTTTTACTGCTTCACATCTAGATAAGCCTTAGACTCGTGTAGCTTATTTCGCTCGAAATACGTAACGTATGTCTTGACACGCTTCTCCAACTGTTTCTGTGAGCACTTCAGTTCTTGGTTTGTAATTGCACACACAAACTGCTAGCAGTATAGAGAATGACAGAAGAGCCATTTTGAGAAGGATCTCAGCATCTTTCCGAAACGGTCAAGAATCGCTTTCACCACTTCGCTTTGCCAACTGTTCTGCTGAACTTTGACTCGAATAAGGACATATAGCGTGATCGTCACGCTGGTTTCTGGTTCCAGTACGCTGACGAAGTGCTTTTTCACATCTTTCTACGAAGCCTTTTACAGCCTTATCTGTTTTGGCATTGCTTTCTATGGATCTCAAATTATATATATATATATATA
>UYYF01000221.1:0-26928 GCA_900618365.1 Thelazia callipaeda
TATATATATATATATTTATTTATTTATTTATTTATTTATTTATTCATTCATTTATTTATTTTATTTGTTTATTTATTTATTTAGAAAATTAGGCTCTAATTATAGGGAAGAATTTAAGAGGGAGCAGTTCCAATTATTTCATAAGGGAGATATGCTGGTGATTTTTTCTGAAGCTATGAAAATACACACAGTAGTCTCCTTCATTTGTGATAACGGTATGTATTAAATTCATTTTCGAGTGTTTGTTTAGTTTCAAAAGAAGTGGAGGAAGAATATCAAAGTGTCTTACTGCAATGTTAAAGGGAGTTGAAGAAAGCTGAAATCACAAAAATTGAGCAGCCAAACTGAATTTAGGCAATTTTGAGCACGAATCGTGTTTATCGTATTGCGATCATGAAAAATCGTGTTAAACTGAACGATTCAGTTTATTTATCTTAATTATATATTTTTGAAATCATTTTTATTTTTTTAAGAAATACCTGCTGCATTTATCTTTAACCATGCATTTTACAGGCAATTTTTTTGACGTTGTTGCTGATGATAGTAGTTGCTCGCTTGTCATTGGACAGAGTTATCTCCTTTCAAGGCATGAAACTTCTTTTACGCACGCTATCATTCTGGGAAACCTTGCTATGTTGATGGCTGACAACATAAATATGTATGTAGTTTATTTCTTTTTTGCCTATTTTATTTTAAATATTTTTATAATCGAAAATAAAATGTGTAGCTTTGAATCCTACCTGATTTGATGATTTCATGATTCTGTGGCGAAAGTTTTGTTAGCTGGAATCACAAGGTACTGCTATATTGCCATTGACTACTTTCTAGTTACGGTTACTTCGATATTTTTCAGGTCAAAAATCAGGTCTTTAATAATAGACATGAAAGTACCGGTATTTTCTAAAATGAAAAAGGAAGATATAATGAGTATATCACAAGTTATACGACAACTTAATAGAGATCAAGCACGAGCAGTCCTTAGATCTCTCATGGCTAATGATTTTTCAATCATTGAAGGTTTTCCTGGATCTGGTAGCTTATATTTTTTGTTGTTCAGTTATGTGGGGTTTCGAATATGATAATGTTCTTTGCCTGAAGTAACCTTCAAAATGATTAGTTAATTAAGGTTTCATTGTGTGAAACATTTTTCTTGTTATTAACAGTAATTCTTCGAATTCATCTATTATTCTCATATTAACATTACAAATTTGGTTACAGGGAAAACACAAACAGTAGTTGCTTTGGTCTGTTGTCTTATTGTTCTGGGTCGAACAGTACTTCTTACTTCTTACACACATTCTGCTGTTGATAATATTCTTCTAAAACTTGTTGAGGTTACTGGTTTCTGCATACACTTTCGAGCACAAAATTTGCTGTTGCATGCAATGATTAATGTAATGTCGAGAAAAGCTTTATAAAGAAAAGTTATCGTAGCAAGGAAAAAGTGGAATTAAGTATATGTTTTCAGATTGTTGACGAGCATAAAATTTTGCGATTAGGCTATTCAAGCGCAATTACAAAAAACTTGCAACACTTAACTTTAGAAGCTAAGTTGTCAAAATATTCAGGAGAAGAAAGGATTGTGCAGACGGAACTCATCCTTAAAAAAATAGTTACTTTTCTCTCTTTCCGAGTTTTTCCTTCTAGTATTTTACAATGCCCAACATTTTCGTTTAAATCAGGTTTGCATTTCTAAATTTTTGAAATTATGGGCCTTCATGAACTTGTAATTATCATTTGGAATTTTGAAATGAAATTAGCAGTAAGACGTAGTTTAATTACAGTCAACTATTTCTTTTGTCATTATTAGTTTTAATTATTACAAATTTCAGCCCATTGTTGCGTGTACATGTTTGGCAGTATCCACTAATCTGCTATTTTCGTATCGCCGGTTTTCAATGACAATTGTTGATGAAGCATCAATGGTGCTCGAACCCACTGTTATTTCTGCCATTTCTGTTTCTGATTCTTTTGTACTTTTAGGAGATCACAGACAGCTGACACCACTTGTCTGCTCAGAGGAGGCCAGGTATTTTGTTACTTGTTTAGCTATATTTTTGGTTCACTATATTGATGCAGTGAAAGGAAATTACGTATGAATATACTAAGCTTAATCACTTCAGTCGTGTTTAATTTTCTCAACTTGATTATTTTCTTGCATTAATGGAGTCTCTTTGATGATAAAGATATCTAAGATGCTGAAATTGGGAAAATATTCCAATAAATAATCTTTGAACTGTTCCTGAATTTCAGGCAGGAAGGCATGGCAAAATCATTATTAGAACGTTTATCTGTCCATCTTTCGGCAGTAGTTACATTGCATTCCCAGTATCGAATGAATGAGTACAATTTTATATCTCGTTTCCCTTCCTTGCTTGCTTATGTCGCTCATGACAAATTTTGTTCATTCTGTTAGCAATATTTAAATATTTATCAAATTAACTGCACTGATTGTAACTTAATTTTAGGCCTATAACTCAGCTTAGCAGTCGTCTTTTCTACGAAAACAAACTTCAGTGTGCAAATGATGTGGTGGCAAGAGCATGTATTCCCAAGTTCTCTTTTGATTCCGTCAATCATGCATCTATTTACTCCGGTACGTTAATTCATTGCTTCAACTAAATTCATGATTAAATAGTTACAGTGCTGAAGCCATGTTTAATCTCTCGTTTTATTCTGTAAAAACGTGCTTCCAAAATTTGTGGTTTTCATCTTATTAATCTTTGTGAAATTTTTATAGAGGTCTATAAACTTTGTCTTTCAAATTCGCTTAATGATGCAATAGTCTTCCTGGATACTAACTCTATTAAAAACGCAGTATTTCGTGCAACCTTTGGCAAGCATGGTGATGTTTTCAATGATGGAGAAGCAGAATTCATTGAAGGCATTTGTAAACTGTTTATTAGTGTTCGTATTTATTATATATATTAGATTAAGATGAAATTGGTTAAAAAACTGGTTGAATATCCTTCTGAATTTCCTGAGGTCTTATTTTTGCTTCATGGGAAAATTATTCAAATTATTGGATTATTTTCTTGACTAATTGGTTGCTAGTGTGCTATATTTTGAAGTTGCTAACCGAATTCATTGGTTTTCTTTTGAAAAGTGTAGTTTTCAGCTTGGTTTGAAGGAGTGTGATCTAGGTGTTATCAGTTTTTATCGGTATCACGCTGAACGATTGAGTCAAAAAGTTGGAGCAAATATTGAAGTAAATACTGTTGACCAGTATCAGGGAAAGGATAAATCAGTCATTGTGTTAAGTTTTGTATGGACAAAAGAAAAGAAAAATCAAAGGAGTGATCTGCTTGCTGACTTTCGACGAGTTAATGTTGCTATCACGAGAGCCAAACACAAGCTGATTATGATTGGTTGCCGGAAATCGTTGTCAAGGTTACGCACAAATTATTTTATATCTTTATTTTTTGAAGAATCAAAAATAGATGATTTAGTAATTCAAATTTTCTGAAAACTGCCAGAAAGTATTTGAAGGTAACTTTGATTGTGAACTATCGGCTTCTGGAATATGGCACTAAACAGGTAAACAAAGTTTACTTTCAGTTGTCCTGCTGTCAATGCTGTAATTAATGCAGTCCCAGAACAATGCATTCTATCTTTGTGAAGATAGAGTAGTATGTTTATCATGATGAGCGTTATACCTAAGTAAAGTTCACCGGTGTTTTTGGATAACTATTTCTGTGTTGCTTTTCTTAGTACATTCTCTTACTTGTGTAATGCAACATAGGAATATGAAATTATTTTTAATGGCTTTGTTTTAGGAAGTAGTTTATACTTTTAAAAGTTTCAGATAATGCTTACTTTCTAATCGATTATGTGTTATGCACTAAATGCAAAATCAAAAGTCTTGTTTTGAATTGTTTTAAAAGATTCTATTTTTTTGTTCTAGATACTTGCAAAACCCCTGAGAAATGTTTTTTATTGTTCTTCTCTTTTCTATAGTATAAAAACCGGTTCTACTGAAAATAACTTTTACTTTCTTTTTGTTACTTCAGATATCTCTATCTAGTTCAAAATTCCTATTTGGAATTCACGAAAAAAATTCATTTTTGCCAAAAAGAAACTTAATTAATGCTTATTTCAATTCTTTATGCATTTTACACCTGGAATTTGTATTATATTATTTTTTCAACTTCATGAGTTAGGTTATAGATCTACGTTGATGGGAAATTATTGGTAGAAATCTTTTATTTACCAGTGTCAAACCATTTTTGCCTTTTAGCGTTTTTTGTGCCTTTTTAAAAAAATGCAAAATCATCATTTAGAGTTCACCTTATCTATAAATTTTACTGTGTTTTGTAGTTTTGGTTCACACTCAAAATGAATAAGTCAATTGTTCTCAAAATTTTTCGCGTATTTTCTCTAAAATTTATCTGCTTGAGTTTTGAATATGATCATTTCTTTTTCAACTCATTTCATTCTCTTTTGCATAACTTTTATCCTACCAAATGTATTTGTGACTTTTTTATCATTACTCTTTAAACTAATTTTCGTAAAATTTTAACTTATCGAACTATTCATGTTGAAGTAATTAGGATACACTATATTATTTGAAATGTTACTCGCAAGCTGTATGTTATTATGAAAAACTCCTAAATCATTTTCATTTTATCATTACTCTTTCATAATATTTTTTCGAAATTTAATGATGAATTATATTATTTACACTTCAATAGTTTATGGTAACTATACTTACATGCTTTCTTTCGTTTTGTGCCTTATTGGATTCATGCTAAATAGTCCTATTTTTCTGACAAACACTTTGAAAATTATTCATATATTACTTCAGGTAAGCATAGAATCTACTAATATTTCCTGAATCTGAATCTGTACTCCATCTTTTCAATACTTTCGAGTCATGTTAAATATTACACTTACACTGTGACTAGTTATTTCAGATCAATTTTTTAGTATGACAAATAAAAGTTTTGTGAAAATTATAATACTCTGACGCTTTATTTGCATGGTAATTGCTGGGATTCTGTTGGTATTAATAATTTTGTAGAACAATGCAATTATACATGCAAAATATAATTCGAAGAAAATTTGTTAACAATTTGATTGCATAGGTTGCTTTATCACTTGAGAGCCTATATTCAGTTAATGAGAAATTTGTCTATGAGATTGACTTCCTTGCATATCTAACATTAAATGTTCCTATATTTCTTAGGAATATTAAGTTAAACTACATTTTTTGACTGTACTTAATATTTACTCATTATATTACAAAAGAAAAGGTAGCTGAAAGTATTTGACAAATACTTCATTGTTGCTTCATTGTGCAAATTAGTGAAGTACTGGCGTGTTCAATCGTAAAAGTAAAATTAATCATTAAATTATGCAACAAGAGAATTTTCAGCGCAGGAGAACACTAACCAGATATGAAAATGAATTTTAAAAATAAAAGATGAACAACAAAAGATGCATGTATGCGTTTACTTGTCAAAAATACTGATAATGTGGCATGTATCTATTTCTTCATCGCAACTGAAATTGACGGATACCTTATTTAGAAATATGAAGAGATGGAATCAGATATAAAACTAGTTATCTGCATTCTCTGTGTGTCAAGAGTATCATTTTTTCCATGTCTGTTATAGTTGCTTTCATGAATGCATGCATGCATTGATAGCAAACTGGGATGAAAAAATGCTGGGGTTTATAATACAAAGATGAGTTATGTTGCAGGTGACACGTTTTCGAAAGGCGCTTTGTCAGGTCAAGCGTTATATTTTATCATTCATTATATTTTTGTAAATCACTTTGTTGAGATAAAAGTTTGTTCATATTCTTGTTGCATGTCTAAATGGTTTAGTTCATGTGATTCGAAATGGGGCACACTTTGTAAGATAGTGTAACTTTAACAAGTAATAAATTCCAGTAGCATATTTTACAAACTTAAAACAAGAACTTACAAGAATGAATAATTAATTAAGTAATTGTTTACAGTGAGGTGGATGACTCTTGCATGCTTTGCATATTTGTATTAGGTAGAAAGATCTAGAAGGAAGAAAGTAATAATGATGTCTAGTTTGGCAAATATTCTTAGTTGCAATGTTTCACTATAATCTCGACTTCAATTATGTTGCTGATATGAATGAATGAGATACAAAAAAAGGAAGAGAACGAAAAAAAATCCAATATACAATTTAAATTACTAATATCGAACACATAAAAGCTATACATTTCTACAGTTACTAAAACACGTTTATTCGATTAAACTTGCAATATTTAAATCCATTTTAAAATTGTTATGCATCAAGAAATTGAGTTTCGACACGTTATTGTATATCTTCACTTAATGAAATTTAGCTTTGCAATTTTAACTCATACTTTCATGTCATTTCTTCTTTTTGCGTGCCCACATTGATGCATAGTGCAAAGGGTGACTTTTGCTCTTTTTCAAAAGTAATAAAAATGATGCGTGCAAGAATCGGAAGTGAAGTGAGTGCGCATAAGTTTTGCAATTAAGCCAAGAAGAAGAAAACGAGAAATCTCATCGTTTGCTACACATGCAGCAATCTTTCACCATTTCAGTACTCAGTTTCGTTATCACCACTTTGTATTTAAGTGATCATCAGTTGTTAAGTTAATTCATGCACAAAGAGAATGCTTAATTGTTTGATTTATTGACTAACTAATTCCAAATTGTTCGTGGTATATATTAAATAAGTATTGTTAGCTTAATTTGTTATGCTAAATTAATAAAGGCACAAATCCTACAGCTAAACTATATGCAGGAGTATATTCGTAAATGCTGAGAAAAGTGAAACAAATGATTATCATTGCATGAATTCAGATTCTCTCCATCTTCTCACTTCATCATTACTTATTGTCAAGCATACGATTTTCAAATTTCCTCTTAAATGTCACGATTATTTTTTCACTCCACTAATATATTTATTCATCACTCATTCATTTCTTCATTTACTCAATTCAATAAGCACAAGTAGCACTGTATTGTAACGTTGTTGTGTTTGTGCTCGTGTGCTTAATTTATATTTCTTTGCCAGTTCTCTGTAAATTTTGAGCAAAACTTCATCATTTCCAATTTCCAATAATTGTCACTACTTTATTACATCCAATACACAATCAATACCTATTCTTAACTTTCTGCACTAAGCTTAATCTTTTTTTCTTATACTTCCTTTTTTCTTATATACTACATGAAGTACATGTTGAAGTCGAACATTCACAGTAATGCTTATAAAGACATGTACGTGCATGCAAATGCGTGCGTACTGCATATTTTGTACAAATACATCCACGCTTGTACAGGTAAACTGATGCTTGTATTCGTACAATACGCAAACATGGAAATGAAATAAATACGTAAATATCACATACACTAATAAAATAGATGCATACTCACGTTTGTATAGAAGTACGTGTGTATGCATGCTTTCATATGCGTGTAGATATGTACACTATCGGCACATACGCATACATACATACACACATACACATATACGCACATACACACACACACATACACACACATACACACACACACATACACACATACACATACATGTACAAACGTGTGCCCACACATAGCAGTTAAATTTTTATATTTTATGAAAGAGAGGAAGGAAGTACACGGTGTGTCCCACCGTTTTCTGCCCTCTCTATCGAGCTTCTTTTGGTGAGCTATGTGCTGGTTTCGTGGATTTGGTCTTCCTTCTTTCAATTGAAATTTCTGCAACATTTGGCTTGTGTTATTGACATGTCAGTCAATCTTATTAGCAGCAATATGCTCACTCATCCAACATATGCTTGCTAGGTATGACGTGAAAGGATAACGGTAAATTTTAAGAACTTTGGTGCTCATCAAATTCATTCTTACATCATCTGTGATAACTACAGCTTGCCATGTAAAACACGTAATTTACTAAGGTAATATGAGAGAGATAATGCAAAAACTTGATATGCATTTGTCATACTTTCTAGTTATGATGAGAACTTGTTAAAATTGATTAGCAGAAGTTTAGCTCTGTTAATTAATCACTCTAGTTGGATCGAGTAAGTGAGGAAAATGGAAATTTATATGTAATAATTTCTGATTTTAGTTCAGTTTCTGATTGAATGGTTAATTTTCCGTGTTAAGGAATGGCATAAATAAATATGCTATTTAATGGTTGCAGTAACAAATGAATGTGATTGCTGGTAGCTGAATAAAGAACTTTCTCCTTTCGCCACAATCGTAATGCGTTTGATACATTCGAATGGTACTGCTAATGCAATGAAAACATTGTAAGATAAGCAATTAATATGTAAAAGTTAAAATCTTTTACAATAAATTTGAAACATTGATATGCATATGGTAAATAGGCGCTCATCCCTTATTTCAATGCACAGGAATATGATTTGATTGATTTTAACAGGGATCGTATTTTTCATTTCTGAAATAACTTTAATCGTTTTGTTATATTTTAACGTTTTTTGAAAGTAAAAATAGTAGATTTTGAGAGAAAGTTGTATAAAAAATAGAAAGTTCCATTACTCTTATTTCTGACTATGTTGCTTACAAAAGTGTTGACAAATAAAACCTTGAAAAATGAATTTTTGATACAAATTTCTGATCAAATTTAATCTATTCGTTGTTAGTTTTATTTATTATACTGACATTGTTATGTTATTATTACTATTATGACTGAGATCTTTTTAAACCAGTGGTTTTAGCTAGTAGCTGTAGTTGTGGTTGTCTAGATGCTCAAGAACATTATTTGTGACAAAACCATTTTAAAATATTATTCAAATTAATTTTTGGGAAGTAATAATTAAAATTATTTCGGGATAAATAGCTCATCTATTTTTCGCTTTATATCTATTTTATATGCTGCTAAATTTCAACGTTTCAAGATTATTTCTATATTTAAATACCAAAAAAGTATTGCTTATTTTTTTGATAATTTTTTCCTCAGTATATTGCATGAGATTAAATTTAAACTTGTGAATACATTTAAATTACCCTATCCATAGACTTAATTGACACTTTAATAAATCATTAATTATTGAAGATAATAAAGTACACTGTATTGAAAAGTCATTAAATTCAAGAAAAAAATCTTCATAATCAAAAATACACAGAATGACTTTTGAACAGATAAGAGTTTTTAAGTTAGTTCAGTTTATCTCACATCAAATTTTGTATATTTCAAATAATAAGAATTGCTATTAGTTTTTAATAAGTATTGAGCATATTTTAGTAGCTTAAATTAATTGAAATTTTTTAGAGATAAATAATTAAATACAGAAAAAACTTCAAGTTAGAATTCTTTTCTGCAATAAATTTCGACGATAGACTGCTGTGCTTTGCAGCTCAAATGAAAATGTATTTGTTGAAAGTAAATTCAATTTCTGCTTCACCGATGACTGCTTAGGTCATTTTCTTGTTCTCTTTTTTTTTTGTTGTTGTTTTTTTCAGTGCTTGCCATATCGATTGTATAATTTTTGCATTTAAAAACTGAATGTAAAAAAGAAACAAAAAATTATTGCTGGGATTTTTGCTTCTGCATATTTATAGCTTTTCTTCTATGTTTTTCTTTAAAATTAATCAAAATAAATATTACAAAGTTAATCACTGCAAAAATTGAATATTATTGTATAAAAATAAGTTATTATGTCAGTCTTTACCGCAAATTTTTTTCGAAATTTCATGTGGTTTGGACTTTGTATATACTTTCTACTTTAAATCAATGTTCCATTAAAAGTTATCTGACATATGTCACTCTTTAAATATTTCCCATTATTCAGCAAAAATAAAGCATCAAAATCGATAGCCAATATCAAAAAATACTTTTATCGCTTTGAAATAATGAATAATGCATATGGAATTTTTAATGAATTTTTTTTTATTAGAAGAAAGTGCTTACTGGAAAATTGTGGCATTCATTAGCTTTTATTTTACGTGTCCTACACTTTTTTTACAGTTTTCTAAATTATTTGCTCATTTTGCATAAATAAATTTATTTAGTCGGCAATCATTCTCTTATTTTCTTATGCATTGTTGACGTAAGAATAGTTCTTTATTAACATTAGCAAGACGTGAAAGCTGCAAAGTTTCTTTTTTCGAAAGAAAGTTATTCTTTTTTAATTATATATTTATCTTTTTAGCATAGTTTGATTGTTTAGCACATGCATACATATTATTTATTTATTTTTAACTTTTTAAGAGTTAATTAGTGAGTAAAACTAGTGAGTGATTAGAAAAAACAAAATTTAGCTGAATTAATCAACAAATTTTGATTGATTTTAACAAAGTACAGTTTTCAGGCATTATTAGCAAAATATTTCGGATAAGCGATTTTGCATGTTCTAATATCTAAAAACTATGATTTGCATCGTAAATAAATTGTGATATAAATAAAAATTTTTTCTCTCTTACCATATTTATCTATTGTTTTCTTTGTGAGAAAAAAAGAAATAATGAAAAAATACGTTTGAGTCTATCAATACGATTAATTTACTCTATTGTCGAGATAATGAAAATTGAAAGTCTTTGGATTCATTTACAATAGCATAAAAGTTTATGAGTTTAATTTCATTGCCAGTAAACTTTTAACTTATTATATGCAAGAAAAGATTAATATTTAGAAGTGTATCTAATTATATTTTATCTTTCCAGTTTTTTTCTTATTTAGATTTTGTGAAATTGTTCCAATACCATTATCGCAAAAACTTTCATGTAACTTTGTCTGAGAAATAAATGTAAGCAAAACTGTCTAGTTTCTAGAAAGTTATAAGAACTATCTTTAGACTGTATCAGCTATCACATCCTTTTTTTTTCCAGTCAATGCAATATTTTGTTCAATAAAATTTGACTTAGACATTTTGTATAATTTTTTTGCTAAAAATAAAAAAATGTATAAATAATCAAATTTGAATTAATAAGTAACAACTTCTGCTTTGATTAAAATCATACAGATTTTGAATATTAATAATTTTCAATCACTGATGTAAATCTTTTTATTTTTGTAGCATTATTTTATCGTTCTTACAGAAATATTGAAGTTATTTTTTTTAAAGAGATTTAGATGGTTTGATGTTTTCTTCATATTTCGACCTAATTTTCATTGTATGTTTTTTTTTCAAATTTTTGTGATAATTTTAGTAGCTACCTAGTGAGGTACACTAAAAAGTGAAAACCTAGTGAGATACACCAAAAAGTAAATAAAAAAAGTAAGATTGAATTTCATAGGAATGCAAGAATATGATTCTAAGTATATATGAATGACTGCATAGTCTCAATTAATAATGGGTAAAATTTTTATTCAGAACAGTTATAAAGTAATACCAGCGTGAAAATTTAATGATTAAAAAACAAAATTAAAGTTATGAGCTTAAGAATTGTAGTCGTTTTATATATTTATTTCATTTAGGATACAGAATGTACCCTTTTCATGAAATCTAATTAACTTAACCATTTTTTATACGTAAAAAGGGAATGTTTCTTTCAGAATATTTTAATGAGGAACAATTATTGAAGAAGTGCATTTAAGAGAGCGTAACGCTCACAAATGAAGCTACTTATGGGATATGCTAAAGTTTAAAATTTTAATTTTCAAGAAATAAATTTATAAATTTAACGCTTGCTGGTTGAATTTTGAAGCAGCATGAGCACAAATAGATTGAACTGGTATGATTCGAAAGTTTCCGAATTGTTATTTTTCGTAAAATTATTATATTATTATTATTATTTATTAAAAAACAAGGGAAGATCCTGGCGTGCAAATCTAATACTAATGATTATTAAATTAAAAAAATTAAGATTTTGATTGTTTCATTATATGTTACTTGAAATAGTATTTTGCTACTTTACTGCTATTTTGGGCATGAATGAAATCAGTAAATTAACTGTGTGATTTGTTCGATTAAATTCATTTTTTTAAGGAGTTTTTTAACCTTTTAAACTATCATACTTATCAGCAGTGTATATATAAATGTATTCATTGGCTCAGTAAGCATTTAGATATGAAACAGTTTTTTTCAAAAAAATAATTTTCTAAATTAATATTAAACCAAAAGATGGTTAAATTTACCAAATTCAGTTGCGATCAATTTTAGTGCAGAAAAAGCAGATTAAGTTCAAAATTATGAGCGTTATTTTTGAGTTGCACTACTAACATTAACTGCGTAAAAGATCATAAAGTTATTTTGCATACTTTTTTCTATGTCTTAAATCTAACGATCAACAGCTGTACTGGTTTTTAATGCAAAATTCAAGCAGATGGTATTTTGTGTGTTAGCTTGAATTCAAAAGTTTTTCTCACTTTCCTGTATATTTTTGTTTCACCATTAAGTTATATTATTTAACAATGTAAATGCATGCTTTATCAAGATATTTAGGTAAAGTATGCATTAATATGAAGATAAATGCCTTGGATATTAATAGATGTAGTCAGCTTTTTTTTTATAGTTTAAAATATTGGCTACAAAGTCATGTGTACTTATTCTAGTAATTTAAATAGGACCTGTGATTTGTAAATTTTTTATGGTTAATATCTAATAAAGCTTGTATTTGAAGTATCTTTACACTTAGTTCTTTTTATAACCTTCAATTGTACACTTTATCCAATTTTCACATTCATGATAATAATAATAATAATAATAATAGTAATCATATATTTATTTTCTTGAATCGTTCATTATTCATTAAATTAGTCTTTCGTGTATAATTAACTCGTTATAAAGTTACTACTATCTGTTATGTAATTTAAAATCTATACAAGCAAATAACATTACTTTCTTGCTGTCTACAAATAATGCATAAGAGTAAATTTGATAACCAACTTACTGTTACACATTTCTTGCTGATAAAAATGTATTCTTTCTTCTTGCTGATAGAAATGTATTTCGGTACAATTTAGGGACATAGACTGATCTATTGAGTCTTCCGTTTAATTCTTACTATTTGCTTTCTGGCAATGATATTCTTTGATAAGCGTATAATTCCTAATGAGAATTCAATTTGTTCTCATGTGGCCGTAATATATTTATTTTACATTTTTAACATTCCTTTCTCACAAATTAAAAATTTATTGAAAAGTGGCAAATTGATTAATTTTTTTTACTTTACTTTTTTATCATTACTTTTTTTTGCTTACCTTTTACTCATTCGCGCAGTCGTACAGTAATTCATTTCAACTTTCATCCTAATACACAACTTTCTAACTATTACTTTGATCTAAAAAATTGCTAAAATAGCGTAGAATCTTTTTTATACCAATCAGTTTTGATTAGATTGAAATGTGTGAAAAGAAGTGTCCCCTTTGCTTGTTGCTAGCAATTATGGCTCTCAGAAATGACATTTTTAGAAATAGCGTCTATGAATACATTTAAAGAGAATAATTTCAGGAAGTTATAAGGAATATGGTAGTAACATTTTAATATTATCACATGATATTGTTTTTACTTGAAGTTTCAAGTACACCATCTTGGTGTTTTTTTTCAAACTTTGTTTGAATCAGATTTAAGATGAGTAATTTCATAATATTAAATCTGAATGTAATATTTGAAAAAAGATTTTATTTGATAGTGTTAAAAATTTTTACATAATAATAATAGGTTGGTTAAAATGATATCTATTTAGCAGCATCATCATATATCAGCTAACTTAATATGAATCAAATAATACAAACTCAATTAAAAATTATAATAGAGCTTTTTCTGCATTTTTAATCGACAGATTTATCATGATTTCGATTAAAAATTCAGATATAAAATTCAAAATGGATTATTTCAGCTTAAATGTACCGAAATTAACAGTCACAATTGACAGTTCAGCAAATGTGGACAGTAGTGATATAATCAGGCAAATGGTGAATAAAGCCAATTTTCTGGAAATTTTATCAACTGTTGTTGGCATATTAACACTATAACAATACGTGTCAGCTTTAGGGAATCGTTTTTACCAAGAAAAAAAAAATCGCCTTTTAAGCAAAAAATTATAAATTTATTTTAAACACTATGGCACAAAACGACGAACGTGATAGTCAAATGCAACTGATCTCAATAAGAGATGAATGTGTTTCAAATGTCGCCACATCAACGAGGTTAGTTTACTAATGCCTTTAAATACATACATATTACTTCAAAATTCAAATATTTGCTGCTTTTGTTTATGTTCTCTATGAAATACACTTTTTTAGCTTTGGAGTACTTTTAAATTTGTGAAATATTGTTTTGAGACTTTTATGTTTAAAAAAATGGCTACAAAAAGCTAATCGTCATTTCTTCGCATCATTTTTCGTCTATATATCACTTTTTTGACTGAACTTTGAACCGATATCTTCTGAATTGTTGCACTTTCTGTTGATACATTATTTAAATGTTTATAGAGTTATTGAAAGTTCGGTTTTTTGAAATTTATTTAAAAAACCGTAATATTTTTGGAGATCATTCGTTTAAATCGGTTGTTAACGAAAGCAACAGTCGTTATTTCTCACACAGTTGTTTTAATCGACAGTAATGATTTTGCGTGTTTAAAATTTTACGTGCTGTAATTTATGACATAATCCATGATTTTCAGTAATCCTTCCAATCAGTGATTTGATCATTACAATTCGTATTTTACTGTATAATCTTTTCTGTGAAATAAAATTAGCTAATTGAAAGTTAATACAATTTGCAGCATTCAATAGATCATTATTATTATCGTTTGTTGATTCGCAGTTAGACAAAAACCCATACATAATTTTTTTTTGATATCGTTTAGATTTTGGATTTTGGTCAAGACAATATTTTTGTTAAAGCTTTTATTCTTGCTTCTAAATTGTTATAATAAAGTGTAAATGATGAATTAAGGATTAACGATAATTTGATTTGATTAGTCGAATTTGAATCAAAAGTTCGTTTAATATTCGACTACAGTATTGACAGTGCAATGAAAATGGCAAATTTATTCGACTATTCTTACTTTGCCCACTGTTTTATTATTTTATTAATTAGATATTTTTGTCGCATTTTTTTTAAATTATGATGTCCAGATCAATCAGCATAAATAAAGGAATTTATCTATCAAAATGCGATTTGATATGCTAACAACTAGCAATTTATACAGCTTTGGGAAGTTCGTAATTAACTCATTAAAAACAAACTAAATTAAAGTTACCACAGCAAGCATATTTTTAAAAATATATGCTGATGCTTTTCTAACAAAACAAATTTTCTTGTATATTAGTGTTTTTTTAATCAGTTATTACATATTTTTAAACCGTTCATAAAATTTATCGCAATAAATTGTTCAGCTATTAATAAGTGAGCAAAGCGTTGATGAGGATTGTTAATTTGTATAAGATTATAATGAACATATTAATCATGAGTAATAATAAGATCATTAAAAATTCTCACGATTTCCTTTTTTTTTATTTTGATCTGTTATTTATTTATTTTTCAATAATTGTGATTAAAATGTTTATTTTCAAATTTTTAGTCATTTTATTTACTTATTTGATCAAACGATTGAACTGTCCTTAGAAGTCTTTTGTTGTGATGTTGATTTAAATTTTTTCTCATTTATTTACTTTCAGTTTTTATTATAGACGTTTTCAGCAAACATTAGAAAATTCTAAGATGGAATACGGAATTAATCATGAGTTAAGGTAAAGAATAGAAGCAAGGAAGAAGATAATTTTATTGTTTAAAATTTAGTCATAAATTTATTTATGGTGTAATATTTGGAGTTTGAATATATCTCATCGTTTTTGTAATGAAAAGTGAACAAACACTGTAATGACAATTTTTCTCAAAAACTGTGCTATCCCATATCGAAAATTAAGTTCAGAAGGAAACTGTCTAAACAGTGACAGTAATGTTCAGTGAATCTTCTCATTTTTGAGATGATTACTTGCAGTGAATCTCCTCAATCATTGCAAACTAGACCTTCGCAGTATGCTGAAGCTAACGATGTCCATTATGCACCCAGAATAACTTACAAAACTGCTGGAGGCAAACCATTACTTCAGGTAAATCTCATGCATATTTATCATGAAAAAAGCAATGCAAAGTTTATTTTGGTTTTCGCTGAAATTAACTTTTTTAGTAATTAGTGCAGTTGGATTGTAAGTAAGTAGTATTGTCTTTATCGTATTGTACAACAAAAATCTATTTTAATATTTTTTTAAAAATTTTTGTGAAATAAAAAATTAGAGCTCACAAGAGCATTGAATAATCTGGGAATATTTGAAATGATTTATCTAAGCAATCAATTTTAGTAGATAATACAATTCATAATTTTTACTGCTTACGAGACACTATCATTTAAAGTTATTATTTATGGACTTATTGTGAGAGTAGATATTTTCAGTGGTATAATTTTTGTTCATGAAGATTTTTTCCCTCTTTAGTTTCTCACATTATTTAATTTTAATACTATATAAAATGGATTTTAATTTATGCACGAATTTTATGTTTTCAAACTAACTAAAATTTTTTAATAATTTAAAAAACATTTAGTAAAAAACCTAACAATTTATAAAATAATCTAAACATTTTATAGACTGTTATTAAATAGTTTGAAAAAATCAAAGATAAAATTTTAACCTCTGGATAATCTTCTTATTCTTTGAATTACATTCTAAATTTTTTAGTCTTATTCTGTTATGCTGCAAAATTTCGAACTAAATAAGCTTGTAAACTAATTATATAGTTTGGTTGTATAAGTTTATGCTACAATCATACGTTTATTCCACTTCAGTAGCATTACAGACATATAAATTGTTATTCCAAAAATTTTTTTGCCTAATGGATAGAAATGTCATTTTATCACAAAAGCACTAATCAATTTGCAGAGCAACAAGATAAAATCAAGTCATCGAAATTGTCACATCAGATCTCTCATTATCAATAGTAACTTGATTAAACTTTCTTAGATTGCATTTAAATTATTTTTTCACGCATTATTTTGACATGTGATAAGAATACAGATATTTCTATTTTTAAGTTATAAGTGTTGGACCATGTATATCAAAATACAGCAAAATTAATAGTCCTTATTAAATTGACAAGAAATCAAAAATGTTGTAATTTACACTTGAACTAAAATTTAAATCTTATTTAGTAAATTTTGAATGTGTTATGTTATGTTTTTAAATCTGTAAATAGTGTATTTAATGAATTTTCAAGATTTTATTTAAAGCCGTGTGAAAGAGATTTTATGCACTTAATAGTGTATTAAAAAATTGTCAAGTTTTGATATTACTTTCGTTTACTTAATGATTTGTTACTCTTTATTTTACCATTTTATAATATTGCAGTTTTAGTTGAAAAAAAGAAACTTATTTTGAGGTTTTAGTGGTGGAGACGAAGGACATCGCTCGAAAAGTTTTTTATTTTGCTTACATTTCTTATGGCTGCAACTATTGTCATATTATTTACATTATTTTTACGGCTAAATGCTAATCTTGCTAGTAAGTTTAGTTTGCTAATTTTTTCAATAGTGAAACTTTATGGTTAAATTTTCTTTATGTTTCATTAATTTATGTATTATTAGAAACTTTTACTGATTTATTTATAGTTTATACTAAACTTTTTATAACTATCTAAAGAAAAATTTTTTCATTTTTTCATGTTTTTCAATCACATCTGAAAGATTTATTGTTGTGCAAAATGATTGAATATTTACTGATGTGATATTATAGGTTTGAAGAAGAAAGAATTGAGTGATGTAGAAGAAGTAATGCTAAAGAATACAACAGTTGCTGAAAAAGAGATTGAAAAACGGGTATGCTTAACAAAAGGATGCATTCAAGCTGCTAACAATCTTGTAAGTTTATCACAAATCTTCAAAATTAATTTTTGAATGCAATTTATGGTTTATGATGATATTTTATAATTTTTCACGTTTGCTTTGATATTCATTCAAATACTTATCTTGACAGTTTGTCAGTTACCATTATAATTGACAAGTAAATTGTATGGTAAAATTTAAGATACAAATTATCTTTGCATCAGTATTATTTATGCAAGTTTTTCAATGCATCAATTTTTACTTAAGTTAATGGCAATGAATTTGTCGGTTGATCCATGCGAAAATTTTTTTGAATATGCTTGTGGTCGATGGAATCATGATCATCCTATCCCAGATGATATGTTTGCATATGGAACTTTTGCATCTGTAAGAGAGAATGTTCGACTACAAATGAAAGGTATGAAAATATTATTGGTTTTTAATCTCTTTTTGTAAAAGATAAAATACTATTTTGTCTGTATTTTATGATATAAAAAATTGGAATTGAAAACTCTGCTAATTTTGTAAATAATTACTGCTATTCATAAAGAATTAAACAGCATTAAACAAAGAAAAAATATTTCTCAGATAATTCAATGGATTCTTTTGTGCAAGAAGTGTTTGTAGTTTTAATGAAATTTTTAGTTTTGTTGGAGTCTGATACACCAGTAGCATCGAAATCCATTGCAATGGCACGAATTGCTTATCAAACTTGCATGAACACTAGTAAACTTGAATCTATCAAATCATCGTATGCTTTTTTTCATGCTTCCTGAAGCATTGAAATTTAAAGTTTGGTAAAGCATATCATTCATTTAGAATATATATATATATTAAATGAATGATATACTTTATTAGACTTTCAAAATCTTTTAATTACATTCCTATTTTTGGATAGTTATAAAGCAGTGTTTGTCAGGAATAAACTTAATTTTCTTAAGTTTTTCTTACCACTTTATCATTATTATGACGTGAGAATGATTTAGTGTATCATAAATATTCTAATAATGTGATTGAAATTTAAATAATATTGTAAGCGAAATTTTAATTAATGTAATTCTATGCAAAAGTTAATGCATCAAAAATGCAACTTTAGGCAGTTACTACATGCATTACAACAACTGGGCAAATGGCCATTATTGAATGGCAAGGATGATTGGGATGAAAAGTCGTTTAATTTTACTTCTGTTTTGGCTTCATCTCGTCGAAGTTTTGGAAATGAAATTTTTTTTCAAGTTTACGTGTACGCGGATGCAAAAAACACGACAAGAAATACTTTATATGTTTGATTTTAGTTGTTTTTCAGATTATAAATTATTTATATTCCAAATGACATAACTGTCAAGAATATTTGGCGTATAATTTGTCATTAAAATTGAATTCATGATAATTTATATTAATCCATTATTAAACACTTGGAGTAATTAATTTCAGATGGATCAGGGAATGCTTGGTTTAGGTCGTGGCTCTCGTGATTATTACCTTAACACAACAATGTTTTCCAAGCATTTAGATGCTTACAGAAAATACCAACTTGATGTTATGAAGTTACTTTTAGCTGATGCTAATATTACTTATGAATTACCGCAATTAATTCGTCAGCTCGATGACATTATCAATTTTGAAAAGAAATTTGCCCAAGTAAATTCTATCAATTAAACAGAGAAAATTATTGCCAACAATATTATGAGCTATAGTAAATATAAGTGGAAAAAGTATTCTTATAATTAAAAAAGTATTTAATAATTATAAAATATTTCAAAACAGTATGCCGAATAAAGTACAGAATAACTTTTGTAAAATATAACTTATTTCGTTAAAAATTCCTGTTATTAGTATTTAAATTATTTGTCCATTGTAATTTATATGAACAGAAGAAACTGAATGTCTTAAGTTCATTTAACTTTGTTAGTCTTACTAATATTTCAAAAGCTTTTATGTCATGAATACAATAAGAAATGCGTATATTAACAGTATAATATGTATAGTAGCAGTGCTTCATTTTTTGGCTAATAACTTTATGTCAATATCACCACACTTCAGATTATCATACCAGAAGATGATCGACGTAATAGCACACGTCTGTATAACAAAAAAATAATTGCAGATTTATATACTTTATTACCTGAGGTTTGTTAGTTCTTTCTACGTTTTTATCTGTCATTTAAATTTTTCTTGTCACATTTATCGAACTTACGTCTAAACTTTTTTTCTATCATTTTTTTTCAACCTGAATATTTATGTCTTTTTTATACTTCTTTTTTTAAATGTATGTGATATAAATGAATTTTTATCATAATGTTTTTTTCTACCAAATATTTTATATGTATATTTTCAAAATTTTTACATCAGAAAATAAATAAGGAGAGTATTTCCAAACACATGCTAAATATTTCATATTTTTCAGGTAGAATGGCTAAGTTACTTCTACCAAATCACACCAAAATCAATTCATGATTCGATTAGTAATAATACACAAATAATTGTTGGTGAGGTGGAATATCTATACAGTGTTACTGAGCTTATTAATAACAATAGCAATGGTCTCTTGGCAAATTATATACTTTGGCGTATAATACATTCATGGGTCAAAATATTGGATGGAAGATTCGAAGACATCAAACAGGTATTCCACGCATAGAGAAAGAAGTATATCTACTGAATGTGTTATATGAGTGATCTTAATTCCTCATAAAATGTTACAAATAATAATAGTTCAGTTTTTTTAAATTTTACATTTGATAAGGACTGGAGTGCAGTAATATAATAAGTAAAATAATGTAAGATTAATTCATTATAAATATAATTCGAACAAACGATTTATTAAAAAAAAAAAACTTTATTTATGGAAACTTTAATTTCACAAATATTTTTTGCTTAAAACTTTGCAGAAGACAACAAAGTGAGAATAAAATATCAGAATTATAAACAAGTAGGCTTTGGAGACGATGGTCTTTGCATACTTAATTAGCTGTTTTAAATATTGCTACTGCAATTTTGCATCCAACCCTATTCAAATAATATCGAAAACGTGCACGTCGAAAATATTAAAATACAAAGATTATAAATGTAATTAAAAGATAGAAAAATTAGTTCTCAGTTCCAGTTCATTTAATTCATTAATGATTTATTATAGATAGAGATTGTAATAAATGTGGTACCTACTTACCTGTTGAGGTTAATGGAAGCATTAGTTCGAATACTATTAATGTTTGCATTTTATAAAGTATTTAAGATCTTAGTGAGTCAGAGCTGCTCAGCTGCAATGAATCAAAATCATCGAAAACCTATTTGATTCAGATATAAAATTGTGTGCAATTTTTTTTTCAATTCATTCAATAATAATAAGCAAAGAAGGACGCAAAATTTTTCATGGATTTGTTTTTCCATAATTAACGTTTAGTGATAAAATGACGTTTAATTATAAATATTGTATATGCATTGCATTAAAATAAAAAATAATGATAACTTCGAGCGTGAAGAAAATTAATGAAAATAATAAGCAAACAATTTGTTTATTTTGAGACTAATTTTACCAAGCATTAATTGAAATAATAATTACTACAGGATTTTATGAGGGTAATGACGGGACAACAAACAAAATCACCACGTTGGAAAGAGTGTGCGCAAGGAACAATAAGTTTATTACCATTAGCTGGGGGAGCACTTTACGTCCGACAGCATTTTGATTTTACAGATAAACAAGAAGCACTAGTTAGTCTTTGGATCAAGAATTTTACATTTTCAAATATTGTTAGAAATATATTCTACAACAAGATTGTTATTCAGAAAGCAACTAGTCACATTTTAATTTTCAAAGTTTCACTTTCACCATAAAAATAATTGTGGTAATTTTTTCAGTAAGACTCCAAATTTCATTGTTATTGTAGCGCATTAAATGCTTGCAGTAAATAACTTTGATGCATGTCTTGCTTTCTGCAAGCAGTTGACTAATATGTCACGTTTGAAAATGTATAAATTTATAGAATATGATTGAAAATCTTCAAAAAGCATTCAAAGAACTCGTTGACGAAAGTAATTGGATGGATAATGACACTAAAAAAGTGGCAGTTGAAAAGGTTTTGCTAGATAAAAAATTTCTGAAATGAGCAAAAGTATTAACTTTATGTTAATGTCAGTTAATAATGCAGCAATAATTTAAACCTCAATAGTAGAAAATTTCAATAATTAATATAATGAGAATAGGCGTGAAAATTCTAAACTATGTATCATTTATTATTTAGTATAAATATTTGGCAAAAAAAATTGTCTAAAAACACAATACAAAAAAGGATGGAAATTTCGCCTAACAATTTTATTTTAATGTAAACATAGGAACTTGCTGGTAACAAATATTGTGACAACTAACTTTTGTGCTGAAATTACATATAGATTCTATTTTGATTTGTATCTTGTAGTAATTTACATGTAATATAAGTAATATTATAAAAAGCAATTAAATATTTTGAAAAAACAAGAATTTTACTTCTTAAAATTAAAGTTTGCTTTCAGGCAGTAAGTATGATTAACAACATTGGCTATCCTGATTTTATCAATAACGATACTGCTCTCGACAAACATTATGAAAAAGTATGGTTAGAAGAAAAATGAAATGATTTTCATTAAGTAGAAAAAATATCTATTATACATTTGTGTTCATCAACAAAGTACTATTAATAAGAATTCTTTTATCGTAGAACGAATTTATTTATAAATAGTTTTTTAATTTCTTAGCTTAGACAATGTTGAGAGTATATTACAAAATACGATTGTTATTCACAAAATAGTTATAGTTTAACTATAGCAAATTTTTTTGAAAAGCATTTCAGAATTCACTTTTTTCTTCTGATTGAACTTATTGATGTAATTATATTTTTCATGCTGGTAATTTTTAGAATACTTTTTTCGATCAGTAATCACTTTTCAGAACTTTATAATATTATAATCATTATTAATATAATGCATATTTTCAGTTACATTTTACGGCTGAAGACTCACATTTTGATTTGCTGAGGAAAGTGCTAATATGGTCACAAGAGAAGGAGTTTTTAAGAATCAAAGAATCATTTGACAAATATGAATTCGAAGTGAGCCCAGCTGTAGTCAATGCATTCTATTCACCAGAAAAAAATGCTTTAAGTATGTTAAATTTCAACTTCTGAAACTTCAAATTAATCATCTACTTCAGTAAAGAATTTGCATCACTTTTAAACTAGATTATACTCACAAAATGTTTGTTGTTAAAATTTTATCTTTGCATTATTTTATAGCTTTGATAAATGAAAAATGATGAAAATAAGTTCAAATTTCTGCTTGCTTTTTTGTAAGCTCAAAATTTCTATGACAATTTTTTTTTTAAATGTTTTTTTTTCAGCATTCCCTGCCGGAATACTTAAGCCACCATTTTTCAGTGGTTCTTATCCAAAGTTTGTTTTGTGATAATTTTAATTTACAGAAAAGCACTTTTTCATTCATCATTATCATCCATTATCATTCATCATTAAAACCTGTATATTGACGTTTTGAAAATCTGCTAAAAAGAGATTAAAAATTTGGATTTTTATTGCAAAGAAATTAGATCTTGAAATACTCATAAAATTTTGATGCAACTTTAGATTATTCATTGTTTGCTGTGAATAGTTTTTTCTTTTCAGGATGGTAAATTACGGTGCAATAGGTGCAGTAATTGGGCATGAAATCACTCATGGATTCGATGATCAAGGTCTAGAAAAGTCAAGCTATTTAATTATTTTTTATCTCACATTGTTTTATAATAATAATTATGAAAAGTTCCAGGAAGTCAGTATGACAAAGATGGTAATCTGCAGAACTGGTGGAATGAAGAATCTTACAAAGGATTCTCAGCACGCAAGGAATGTATCGTTGATCAGTATAATTCATACAAAGTACCAAATACAGATTACAAGGTTAATGACTTCACAGAATCATTTTTCAACAACAAATACTTTTTTTTTTTGAAAGGTTTGTCATCAGTTATTTTCACAACAAAATCTTTCGCTTTCTTTTTCTTGTTGTCCCCTGCATCATTGTGTTGGCTCTTTTTTCTAACTTTGTGAATAAATAAATAAACATTTGTAAATATATGTAATTTTAATTTTCGTTGTTTTATTCCCAAATCATTATTTTGAATATTTTTAGGTTAATGGAAAGCTTACTCAAGGAGAAAATATAGCTGATAATGGTGGTGTTAAAGAAGCATACAGGGTATCATATTTCCATCTGCATTTATCATGACTGTTTTGCTTCATTTCTAAAAAATTGAATAACTATTTATAAATGTTTTTCAACTAATACCAATTAATCAAAAGATAGCCATCATTATTTTTCTAACTTAAAATTTTTAAGACACATTTTGCCTACGATAAGGTTGTTTTGGGTTGCTTTATTGAAATGCGGAATAATTTAATTTTTTTCTCATTTATTGATTGTTGTACTCATAATAAGCATTTCACCGTGAAGTAATTTTTTTCACTTTTATCACTCGATGCAAATAAAAATTTAACTTCTGAAAATTTAGGCATACAGGAAGTATGTGAAACAATTAGGTCATGAAGAACCCTATTTACCAGGTTTTCAAAACTTTTCTAGCGATCAAGTGTTCTACTTGTCATACGCTCATGTATGTTTTTTTTCTAAAATGTGTACATTGTTACTTTATATTACGCTTGTGATAAATATGATTGTTTGCAGTTTTGGTGTGGTCATAAAAAAGAAGCAGCAGCATTACAGCAAGTTTTGACAGATGAACATAGTCCTGAAGTTTTTCGAGTTATCGGTGTATTGTCAAATTTACCGGAATTTAGCGAAGCTTATAACTGTATACCTGGCAGTCAATTAAATCCACCACAACGTTGTGCTGTTTGGTAAGCAGAAATAGTAATACTAACCGTAAATAAGCAGGATAAAACTACAAATAATTTGCTGACACCAGTTAGAATAAGTAAAATATCAATATGAAAATACATCATAAAAATGCTTGATTGTTAATACATTGTGAATAATTACTGCGTGATAAGAAAATAAAATATTTTTTCTGTTTTATCATGTTAAAATCATTACTATGAAAATAATAAACTGTTAAATAAAAATTTTGTTTATTTAAATAGTAATTCTATGTGATCTCGTTCAGTGTAATCTCATGCGACAAGTCAATTTTGCGAATTTTGCACTTATAAAAGTGGAATTGAGATTTTTTTTCTCCACTTAAAACTAAAAAAAATGTACATTATTATATTAAAATGACATTTCTGTCATGCTATGAAGAAATTTTGTAGTTAATATTTGTTGCTTAGAGATCTAATCGCAAGAGATGACTTAGATTTTTCTGAATGATATTTTTTGCTTCCTAGAAGCATTTGTGGCTTTTTCATCAGTTATTATTAACATTTAATTATGTAAAATTCCCAATTTTGATTTAAAATTTTTTTGTTTTTGAATTTCTGTTCTGTTGTCTGTATTTGGTGGAATATTTATAATTATTCAGTTTGTGACAGTGATTATGTGATCACAATATTTTTATGATGACAATGAATTAATATAAAAATTGTCGTCTAAATTAGTTTTTATCAATTTTTGTCAAAATAAACTGATTAATTTCTTGTGAAAACGTCTGATTTATTTCATCCAGCAATATTTGACTCTAAATATCTCAATTCTTTTAAACATTTGCCTCTCCAAAAACCCTATGTATCACTTTAGTGACCATTTTTTTAATTTATTTGATATTCGTTACAAATGATTTCAGAAACTTTATCACTTCTGATCATAAGTATCTGATAAAAATAACGAAAAAATAATAACTGATAAGTTATAATCATAATACTATAAAATATTATGCGTTTCCAAGAGTTTTTTCTAATTAGGCCTTCATGTGCTGTATCTGTTTTAAATATTCAAATTTAATAACCTCTGTTTCCCAGATAAAATAATCTGTAATTTTCTATCTTATTGATAACATGAAGGTTTACTACACGCAGTAGGAATATTGTATACTCCTTTTTGCTACCCGGGTTACATTTTTTTCTGCCCACTTTTCTGACAGTAATAATTTATTCTACATCTTTTTTTACTACTCTCTCACTCAAAAATCGATTAGTTTTGTTCATAAAATTTTCTGATTCAGTTTTGACAAACGTCAGGCTTTATACTATGTAGTCATAGAAGGTGTATTTTAATAAATTTGCAGTAATGGTAGATTCGCTCTTCTGTACACATAATGAATCGTGATTAGGTTAAAAACAGTACTTGAGTCTGCTTTGTAAGAAACGATAAAGAATGCTGAAAACTGCTGATTACATAGATCTACTATAGAGTTAATAATGATGCTGCCAAAGATCTCAGTACTAAATGATAGGTTGTGACTTGTATGACAAAGTTATAATAGTATTCAGGAATAAAAATAAATTTTAAGATTTGTTGACTCAATAATTGCTGCTATGAAATAATTTGGGAAATAGGAAGCATAGATATGCATATCAGGTATGAACATCATTCTGAAACTGAAGCAAAATGAAAATTTAAAATCACTTTTGGTCATAACAAAATGTGAAGTGCAGTGAAAAACAATTATAAAAATCATTTCTTAAATAAAGTTCACCAGATGTAGTGTGACAATGTTCACGCTGCGATTTTAAGTACAAATCAGAATAGTTGAGAATTTGAGTAGTAAAAGTGATTAAGCTAAGATGTTTATAGAAGGAAAAAATTTGCTACAATTTATTACAATTTTGGTTAAGAAATATGAAAGAACTATGTTAATTATCTATATAGAATTTGTTATGGTATTTTGAATAGAATTTAATTCCAGTATGAAGAATTTTCTAGTAACAATATTTGATGGTGACCTTTTCATTCTTCGAATGCATGTGAACATTTACAAGGAAACAATTGGACAAGAGTGAGCGACCTCTCATTAGAGGAGTCACATGGAGCGAAAGAAAAAGCAGCACAAGCAAGAATGGTCCCTCGCGTATTGTTTACCTATCTCATCCCTTCTCTCAGCAATTTATTGCATCGCAATCAAGACAGCAAATCATTCACTCACCTACCACATAGTGGTAAAAATTATTTTACTTTTTCAGTGATTACCTTAAAGTGGTCCAATTTACTCATTTACTTTTAAATATATGGATAATTGATGAAACCGATCAATTATATATATATAT
>UYYF01000222.1:0-26872 GCA_900618365.1 Thelazia callipaeda
TATATATATGAAGCTGAAATAGAAAGAAAAAACGAGATAACATATTTCACTATCAATATGATCAAGAATAGTGCATGCAATGACCAAACAAATTTTCTGTGTCCCTTCTTGCTCATAAAAATTGTTGATAAGGAGATTAATTATATGATGACGTCTAGAAAGTTTCTAAATTTTTGTAAATGTAAAGAATCTGTAAACTTGAACTCATAAATTACTCATCTCATTCCCCTGTCATATCACTTCATCGTTTTCTGTTAGAAAAATAAAAGAAGAGAGTTCACTTCCAAATGTAAATATCATCTTTGCCACATTCTTTCTATATTTCACTCTTCAATTCTATTCTGCTCTGTTCTTACCTGTTCTGTACTAAATAAAACTTTGCAAATTGCTGAGTAACAACGAGAAAAAACGATATTCTGCCAAATTCTTCGACCATTTCTTAATCTCATTTCTGCTTTTAGCAAAAATAGAATAAAAAATAGAACAATATAGAATAAAAATGGTTGGAAAGAGAAGACTACTGTATACTTGATATTCTCAAACTGTATAAAAAGAGGTGATTAGTAAGCAACTGAACGCTGACCGTTCAATACAGTATTAATAACCGTCTTATTCAAAAATTTATCAGTTGATCAAACCATGAATAACGGAAAGTTTTTCATCAGGACTGGTAGCTGCACTGGTTACATTAACAAAAATTTAATTAATGATAATGACAATGATAATAATACTATCATAATAACAGTGTACTATCACTACTGTCACTACACTGTGGAAAATGATAGGAAGCAACTTTCAAAATATCTGAGATGAACTGAGAAATGACATTTATCAAGAAAAAAACAACAACAATCAACACTGCTGATAAACGCCTTTGACTAATATATTATCATCTCTTAACGAAGTGAGCGAAGGTAACCTTCAACCTTTATGTTTATGGTTCGTGACTACCAGTAATACAAAGGGAGAAATAATGAAGGGAAAGTTACAGATTTCAGTGAAATGTAAGCAAGCATCATTAGACAGAAAGAAAAAACAAAAACTAGATGAAAATAGAAACTAATAATTAGAAGAGACAAATATTAACGCATATGACAAAATCAGTGGAACTGCAATGGTTTATTACTGCTATTCTTGATACTGATGAGAACAAACAATAAGTACAAAAGTACTGAGCTTTGTACTTCAAATTTTGGAAATGCATGAAGGAAACAAAACTAAAGTAGAGAGGGCTTAAACAGAGCAGAGCATGAAGAGGCAGCACCCCACCAGCTACTACTGCTTACAATTTTGCATCGTTGCAGCAGGCGATAACTAAAATGTGTGCATGCGGCTTCAGCTGTTGGCTTAACTTGTTGCGTGAACTATTGACAAACCAGACAAACTTACTAATTTAATAACTAAATAAGCACTGCACTTTAGACGTACCAACGGACTAATTTCGCTAAGACTGATTTACTAGCTAGCAGTCCAGACATTCATATGTCACACGTAAATGTTGAAAGTCCACAGAACTGAATATATAGTTACGTAAGCAAAATATTCAAGATAAGCAAATAATCAATGTTTGACATAATAAAACTATGCAAATAATAATTCTTTTTAAAATGTTTATATAAAAAGTGGTGTTATATTCCGAAAGTAGAAGAATGCACTCGTGTACGTGAGTATTGACGTATTAAGAAAATGTTTCGGTTGTTTTGATTAGGTAAGGAAAGTGAAAAAAGACGTGGAAGACGCATATTTGTGGAGAGGAATAGTTTTGGAGGATGTAACAATGCACGCAGAGTGACTCGCTTCGAAGGAGAAATAATTGTTGTGAGAAAGCAAAGCAAAGCAAAGCAAAGCAAGGCAAGGCAAGGCAAGGCAAGGAAAGGCAAGGCAGGGCAAGGCAAGGTAAGGCAAGGCAAGGAAAGGCAAGGCAGGGCAAGGCAAGGTGAAAGAAATGAGAAATGAAAGATTGCTTGGCATACATGCATTCAAAGCAATACTCGTCCTCATCAGCCATATAAAACCATTCTGTGTAGAGGGCGAATGCTCTGCTCGTAGTCGAATGGGGTGGAGCATATCTAAATCTGTTAATAAAGTCATGTGGTAGCACAAAACTGCGTACTTCATGAGCTACCAATAAATCCAAATGTATGCATAAAACGTCAAAATGTATTGTGTATATTGATGTTCCTGACCAGTATCCAGTAGCAAGTCCAGTTCATACTTGTGTAAAATTGCGTGCATTAAAAGCCCTTCTATCAGCTACGCACTTTTACTGAGGCACAAGGTAGGCTTAGTGCGCAATACAAGTCAACTTATAGCTTGATACTTTATTTACACGCTCTTCTATAAATAAATATATATCTCCAATATTACTCACTTATTACAGCACACTTATTTCATTGTTAATATATTTCGCGTACACGCATTTAATGGGCATAACCGATATTCATTACCTTCCATCACATCATAAATCTTTTATGTTCACGTATTTGTGATGTCCATTTGTTGATACTGATAACTGTTTCTAATTTTGAGAGGAAATGAATTAAAATGCTGTCAACAGATTGCTATTTAAAAGTACCTCTTTCCGGAGATGCTTTCGAGCGAAACGCGCAGAGTTAAATCTCTTGCTGCTGGAACCAAATTTAAGTCAGTCAATATAAATATCCTTAAAACTTATATAAAAGGAAAATGATGCAATAGGGTTCAGAGTTTTCTTTAAAAACATGAAAATAATGACGCTCCTGAGATTGTCCACTTATGCTAACTGCAAATGCCTTGAACTTTCCCTTTTTCTATACTGCGTGAACTATTACCATTTATTGAATTGGAAATGTTTGGTCTGAATGACAGAAATCGGATAGATACTTTCTTTTAGTATGCAAGTGATAGTAGTCCTTTTTTATCTTATATTGTAAAGGACTGATTTACTAAGTGCTATTCATGCATAATTGTTATTTTTTATTGGTTTAAATTGGGTCAAATCATTTTTCCACTCATCTGTCTTCTTTTTAACATCACAAATACCACAATTCGTCTTGACAAATACTGCAATTTTTATCGAAAATTTAGATTACCAGAAAGTCGATTATAATCCAAACGCAATTATATATGTACTTGAGATTTCACTTGAAAATTTCTGCTGACAAGTTTGGTCTGTTGATTATTTACTTCTATAGTAATATTGGTAATGGTAATCATTACTTTGATTTTATTAACGTCATCATTGGAACTACTTTTACAATGTTATAAAAAAATTGCATTATCCCATAATAATAACTATTATTATTATCGTAATTATTATTAGTGATCCTTTAACTTCAAAATTAAGCACTGTTTTTTATTTAAAATTTCAGAATAATGGATGAAAACTGGAGTGCAAAACTTTGCATTATCAATAATTATACGTGAGGTTAACAATTTTTTGACAAGAAAAAATGCATTGATCGTTGAATGTATTGAATTGACTTATTCTGACTTGAAAAAGAAGCGTTTCTATTGAAGTCTTATATATATCGCACCATTCTGAAGTGAGTCAGAACAAAATTTTGAGGTAAAATCTTAGTGAAATTGATAAAAACCTTCAGTATCTTCCGCATAAAAGGCTGAAAGGACTCATTTCCAGAGTCCTTTACAGATAATGTTACAAATATTTACTACCTCTTGCCTTAGTACAAAATGGAAGGTCTTCATTGCTAGCTTCAGAAAACTTCAAACTTATATGTCAGTATTTGTATGATACAGAGCAATAAAAAGTATTATGATTGAATATAGTTTTGTAAAAAATGGTCAATACAAGTATTAAAATCACTCCATACCGAAAAAATGCTTTAGGATATTTTTTGCCACTATTCATAAAAAAGGAATAGCCATAAAACGAATCGATTTAAGTTCTCTTTGTACTTATATCATTATTTTATTTATAGTTTTATCCCTGGGCTAAGTAAATTACTTATTTCAAACCGGTTTTGCAGCATAAAAATGATTGAGAGATTCAAATATCAATGAAATTTTAGTTTTTTTGTGCCATCAATATTTTGATGAAACCTTTATTCTAATAAATTTATGTTAAAAAATCCTTCAAAAATACTGCTTTCAAAAATCTATATTTTAATAATCAGGTACTGCACTAACAATTAGTATTTCACCTATAATAACCTCCTCAAGAAAAGCACATGGTAGACTTTTCGAAGAAAACACCTACAATCATCTATGGTAATACAGAAATAAAATAATCTGGCAGCCAGTTTATACTTTGCCCCAAGGGAAATTTGAAGTATGGGCGGTTGTTATCAAGTGGTAAAGTTACAGCAGAAATGATTGTAATGATCATTATCAGCAAATAACTATTTATGAAGAAAAAAATAGATGTATTGCTATATCTATATTTAAATTTATATTTATTCATGTCTTTATCAATGTCATGATAAAGTTCACATAATGTTTTTAATAATTCACGTCAAAATGAAGGTAATCTTGCTTGAAAAAAAAACTAATGCAATTTTGCTTGCATTAGTCTCATCATAAATATAACTGGGAAAAGATTAAATTTACATTTATTGAATTATATATTATTATATATATGCACATTTGGATAAATATTCGAAACTGAGTAAGAAAAAACTTGCTATCTTCATTCTTGAATCTACTAATTACATGAAGTCATTAACTGATTCTCTTCTTTTAAATTTGATTTCAGTCAATTAAACATTTATTTTCATTCTTTTACATTCTTGTTAAAATTTGCTTTTGTCATATTATAAATAATTTTCATTCAAAATATTTGATAATTGTCACAACTTTGTTAATTATATAAAAATCAAATTGAATTTCGCATTATTTTTGGTTTTTTATCTTCATTGTGCAGTACAATTCTTAACTAGATCATTATCATTATTTCTATTATTGTGATACTTTATTATTATTATTATTTTTATTATCACTATTAATTTATCAGTTCTATTCTCATGGTTTTTTTAGATCATAGCTATTAATATTAAATAAGCTAATATAGTAATAATCTGATGATTCATCTTGATTTGAAAGTAAAATGGTTTCGTTCGTAAATAGAAAGAAGAAAAAATCAAGAGTTGAGTTATAAGCGTAATACTTGCAGGCTTTTGTAATTCAAAATATTCATTTGCATTATTATTCACGATTGAATTTACTGGTGTTAAAAAAATAAATAATTCCAAATGCTACTCTACGATGCATGAAGTCGAGCAAAAAAAGTAAATACGTTTAAATTTAGAAATTATTTTTTTAGAAAGAAGAAAAAATCAAGAGTTGAGAATGAAATTGCGAATTTTAGGAAGTAGCATAACAGTTATTGATTTGTTTAAATTCTTTTGAAAATGGTCAATAATTAATTTTGGTCGAAATTTTTGTCATGTATTCTTTTTATTTTCATTTCCAGTACCAGTTTCAATTTTTTAAAATTTTGACGGGAAGCTCTTTTGTTTGCTTGTATTTTCAACATTTTTCAAGATTTGCTTTCAATTTTTTTCGCGAGCTGTCTGCATTAGTACTAGATCCAAATCTTGGCAACTGTTACTTAGTAAACACTGTTTAGGGCGCTTACATGCACGCACACACACACGCACACACACGCACACACACACGCACACACACACGCACACACACACGCACACACATACACACAAACAAACAAACAAACATGAAGTATCAGTTCATGTGTAATTGCTCCTCGTTAAATGAACATGCAGAAGAATGTGCATTTGTAAATAAATAAATCTTTACTTAGTAATTTGTAAAGTCAATATTCAGGCAAATCAAAGATTGAAATAAATATAAAATTTAAATGAAAAAACAAATGGGAGTTAAGCAGGCAATGAAAACTTCAAATAATTTGGACGCAAGAAAAAATGGTTTATTGTTACGCAAAAGTGCTATAAAAGTGTTTTAGTGATTACAGATATGAATAAATTTGCTTTTTTGTATTTTTTTTACCATTAATGCATTGAATTGGGGGTTAAATTAACAAATAAAAACAAAAAAATATTGCGGGAATAACATGGCTTACAAATTAATCGTGTAAGATAGATAAGTCGTTTAGCTGACCAAAAATTATAGCATTTTGCATCAGTAGTAGTGCGAAGTTGTACCAGTAATTTTCTCATTGCTTTTACCCTTTATTCATAAAAAAGTAATTCAGTTATAAAATAATTATTTCAGCAATTAATTGGCTTCTTTCATATTATCACTGTACTGATAAAATTGTGCACTGCTATTCATGCAAAATATTAAAACTAAATAAATGTAAAAATCTGCAATAAATTTACTTTTGGAGTTCTGTTAAACTATAATTTCTATCTATTGCCGAAAATTGCTCTAATAAAATGTGATATTCAATTTTCGACCCAAAAATAAATATAGTTTAGTACTGAAATATATCAGTAAATTCAATCGCCAGACTACTGAATCAATTGCTAGCATTGATATGATAAGAAGAATCTGATAATTAGCTTGATCATTTTGGAAGTTATAGATATAATTGTAGAGAAATGTTTACGTCTACTAAAAAATTTCATAACTTCATGCCATAACTTAAGTAATTGAAAAGTAAAGATGAAAATTTATTTCCAAAATGTTTGAGTTTTTTCTAGTTATGGACAATTAAATTCACTTGTGCGTCTAAAACTTTCCGGAACTCACATTTTAGGGCAATTCTCTTATCTTTAAATTTTATTGGCTGCCTTTAGAAAGTTCCATTTGATTTATGATACAAAACTATAAAAATATTTCCAGAGATTTTGTGAAATCAATTTTCATGTTCTCAAAAATATGTAAAATATTGGTACATGCCATGAACCTAAAAAGTGGAGCAAAAATTATTAATCCTCAAAAAGTTTTGTTAACCAAAAATCATAATACAATAGTTTTAATTAAGACACACTGATATTTCTTAAAAGGGAGTAGTTGTATTTTACATTACTCAATAGAACTATAATAACTGGTTTGAGATTTATGGAAAAATTTCTAAATTAAAAAAAAAAAATTGTATTCAAAGGATTCTTGCATAAAGCATGCTTGATTACAATTGCAATCATGACCTGACCGGAATTACAACTGTAATTTTTTATATGATAGTTGCAAGTTTACATAAGTTTCTAAAACTAAAGAAGAGATTTCAACGTATTGTAATGTTCTAAACTTTTAGTCTAACTAATCTGAAAATACTTTTTATGAATGTGAATCATTTAATTCATTTAAACGAGAATTAAAATAAACATACTTTTTAAAAGACGATAACCATTGCTTCATATCATTGTTCACGTCATTATCTGTTATCATTATTACAGTTAGCATTAATTTTGTTGCTAAGGGGTCGTTGTTGTCGCTGTTATTATTCGACAGATTGTGCTTGTATGAGGAGGATTTGAGTAGATAAGAAGAGGCTCACATACTATTCATCGTAAGGAATTTTTAATAGTTAAATGGAATTCATAACTTAATTAGCTGATTAGCTTCAATTTTGCTCACTCATCAGACAGTTCAGTAAATACGACTGCAAAATGAATTTGATTGTTTTGCATCATAATTAACCTAATCAACAAAGTCTGATTGCATGATTTGCATGATTTTTTTAGAAGTTTTGTGCATTAACAAATTGCTTTTATTGGAAACTAGTATTTAGAAATCCAAAAACTATTTTTCTCAAAAAGTTACCTCAAGAATGTTTACAAGAATCATACCTCTTGGACTTTTTTCTCTTTTTCCTCCAAGTTGGTATTAGCAACAGCTAAATCTTCCTGGGCTTTATCGAGATCGTTCTCTGTTTGCATCATTTTTTTTTGCGTGTCGCGCAATTCCTCCTCAATTCGTTCCAGCTTATCAGTCATTTGTCGTACCTTTTCTTCTGCTGCATCAGCTCGATCGAGGGCATTGTCCTTAATTGATTCTTGCGTTAAACATAAAAAGATTCATCTGAGTTCTAAATGTAAACTTTGCAAATTGTACAACGATTCTTGAATCAGCTCTGCTCGGAAAATATTTTCATTAACAGAGCTTCAAAATTTTTTTCAACTTATCTGATTTACATTTATTACAAATTGTTTTTTTGATCATAAATACTTGAAAAATGAAAAGTTAGTATGAACATTAGAGCAAGTCAGTGGGAAATTTTGCCTTTTGTACTCGATACACCAAATTTTAAGATAAATCAAAAGTCATCAAATTCGATGTGATAAAAAGTGATTCATTAAACTGAAATTATCTTTAATAAACTGAAAATATTTTTAATATAACACTTAAATAAGTACACAAAGTTTAAGTGATAAACTCTTTCGGTTTATTTTAGATTTAGTTTATATGAATTTTTTCCGAGAAACGAAATTTTATGACTGTTGTTAAAATGTTTTTAAAGTCTAAATCACTTTTTGTGCTGTTTGTTTAAAATTTTAGCCTAAACTGTTACACACAAGCTCAAATCCATATTCAGTAATAATAATTTTTTCTTCGTTAAAGTTGAACTTTTATTGGCTTCATTCTTTTAATTCAAATAATAATCAGTGCTTAGTTGCTTCACTAACATGCTCAAGTTTTTTTTTTCGCATTCACTAAACATTGCAAGCTTTTACATAACCATCGAAATGTAAATGCCCAATATGGTTTGGATTTAAAGTTCAAATGATCAAAATACCTTCTCGATTTTCATCGCCTGCATCTTTTTCTTAATTGCATCCATGATTATTTTCTCGAATTTACTGCTGTGCTTCCCGCAAAGTTATCAAACTACAAAAAGATAAGAACGTAGAAACAGTTGTGATGAGAAATCTTATCGAGATCAATCACTTGCGGAAACGAACAGATAGTAAGAATGAAGTATACGCTGTTATGACCACAAAAAAGTGTAATCATAGTATTGATCCATAATTCTGAGTATTCAATTATAATTAGCACAAGAAAAAACAAATGAGGTTAAAGAAAGTGAATATACGATTTTAAATGAGAACGATTCATTTTAATAAATTTACCAACTCTTTGATGCCATCACTTAGTCACATCTTACCAAATCCGAGATTTTATTGGCTTTTACTTATTCTTCCTATCTAATCAGTCATATGCTTTATATTCATATGCACAATCTTTTTTCTTAATTCATGAAGTCAAAAATTCGACGAAATAATTTTCAAATTAGAAAATATATATTTTCTTCAAAAGTATTTTTGATCGTAATTTTTTAAATATGACCATCAATATTTGCAGTCTGGATAATATGTCATCGAAATTGGTAAAAACATAGTCACAATCATAAATGTATGATTGTAGTCATTTGTTAACTACTTTGACAGTAAAAAATGTTCTATATTCTATTAACCATAATGGCAAATAAGAAATCACAAACGATTTAGAAATGGTGAATGCCATTATTACAATTAGCATATGTCCATGCAGCCAAAAATAAAAACACCAACATTGTAGTTAATAACAAATGATGGTGATCGAAATCATATAATAATTACTATTGAGTTTAATGAATGGATAAGACGAAATGCCATCGTACAATTTTGTCATGAATCTATCACATTCTTCAATACATAAGTTTTATCTTATTATTAATCAATTAATTTCCAGCCTAATAATCTGGGAATAAAATATATTATCATCGTTTGTAACAATTTTAAAATGCATCGGAATTTTGGTTCTGAAATAGTTTTGATGCAATTTTTTTGACACAAAGTTCTACTTTCCGGCATTTATCAACAATACATATTTAAGAAAATAAGTTCAGAAGGAGTCTAGCAACAGTATCCAAGTTGGCAGACTAGATGAAATGAAATACTTTGTTCATTCTTAGGCTGCGATCCTCGAAGTAAATAAGGATTGATCAGTAGCAGTAACGAACTTGCTGGAGTCTACTTTCTCAAGCCTTCCTCCAGTGTAATTTTTAGTTTGCTTCAGTTACTTCAGCTCCCACCTCCTCCTTCAGCTAACATTTTAGACTTCTGCAAAATATCTTTCTCTTAATATATCTGCTGCTAGCTTTGGAACAGCTGTTGCTTCCCTTTCGATTCTTTCATTTTTGAGAAATGTGTAATACTTTGTAATGTAATGCACAGCATTTGAAAAAGTTTTAATGCATTGCGTGACTAGCGAGTGAGAATATGTACGATGATGAGAACGATAATAATGATAATATCATAGCAATAATGATGATCATTTTGACAACAAACTGCTACAGAGTTCGCGGAGAAATCAAACACAGAGAGATTAAAACGAGAAAACACGGATAGTTAACACCAAGAGTGTATCACTATCAACACTAACGCTACTGACATCAGTACAATCACTGCTACTATCACTATTTTTACTTTTTATTATAAAACCGTTTCTTATGTTATTAACAATTTCGCTCTTTCAGTGGTGATCAATGATATGTTTTGCGAAAACTTTTTTATTTCTTCGATATCCTCGAAGTATTTTTTCGCAGTGTTGTTCTGAGAATAAAACTGACTCTTTGCTTATGCAATGCTTACTTCGTACTTCCTTGAGATATTAACTGCTGAGCTTCATAACAAAAACATAGAGAAAAGTTGCTCAAAAAACATATCTACTCTATAATAAATTCTTCGTTTCGCCCTATTCATAGTCACCTAAACTTGAATAAAGAATTCGCTTTGAATTCCTCCCACTCAGGCGTACTTAATTTATTGCATTGTCTAAGATTCTTTCAAGTTGCTTCTGTAAATCTTTTCCAGTTCAACCTAGTTTACTTATTTTTAGAAAATGTGGATTTATAAAATAGCCCACATTCATAACTCTGTTCACAACAGCTGGTTAAAGATTTTTGCACTTCAACAGACATACACCGAAATTCACATATGCATGAACAACTCTTTAGTAGAAAGTAGAAGTATGGTTTCGATTCTACACGTACCATCTGATCATTTGTTTTTCTTTGTTCGCTTCAACACTACAACAACAAAAATTGCTACGCATATCATTTATTTTATGTATCTAACAAGCAATGTGATCTAACGGGATGTCTTCGATCTTGAGAAATTTACAGACGAATTGAAAAAATTGTTCGTTTTTCAAAATTTCTGTTACACTACTGCATGCAATGTTGAAGTGTGCATTCGTACACCATATGTTTATATGTGCACGTGCTCGTATATGTACGTAAGAAAATTTCAGTCTTCTTGAGCAATACATATCATTTCTAGACTTTCGATAGCTAATTATTAATTAATGAGTTTTGAAATCTAGGAGAGGGATTTGCACAGTTCGATATAATTTAATCGTAGCCATTTTTCAAACATCTAGAGCTGAATACGTAAGCAATAATAAATAATTCAACCTCCAAGTTGATTCAACCCATGTTTCAATTATTATGTTCATTCTGAAACTGAGTTACTTCATTTCCCGTGTTTATGTGACTGATAATTACGATCCAGTTTTAAAAACCATTGCTACAATTTACTTCTCTCTACATGTTTTCCCAACGTTACAAACCCAAATCAATTGCTCTGTCAATTAAGAATGCCATTTTAGGAAGCTTTCAACTGACTGCAAATGAGAGATGAACAATTTGGATATTGCTAAGTCACCAACACTTGCTACTCCTACAACCATGATTACGACCTAGCCTTATCGAGACACTCAAACTGAACCTGAATGTTCGCGGATCGAAAAACCACCCACCACTCTGTCAAGACCTTTCTAGCATGTTCTATTCGAATTTCTTCGATTAACGAAACTTACTTAATATACTTGAGAAAATCCTAAACGTTAGAATCAACAAACATCATGAGCCTCGTCGCAATTGTGATTTAGCCACATGCAGGAGAAAACTTTATCATTTTTTCAAGTTCCAAAGAACAATAGGCTTGATTACATATTGAGAAATCACAATACAGCTAAATCAGCTTTTAGTTAATTTAGCAAGCCACTCGTCGCATTAAACATTAAAATAATTTTTCCCTATCCCGAAACGAAATGTAGCAATTACTATATCCCATTCAAAATTTATAATTAATTTAATCACTACAGCAGAAAAAAACGATTTTTACAGATTTCCTGAGAAACACAGTTGTAGTACAGTATGACACTTAAAAAACATACAGAGTTCATATAAGAAATAAACTTTGGGCAGCAATTCTTTTTTGGTAGATGAATAATGACAATGTTAGATTACAAAAAGCAGCACACTATTAATAAGAAACTATATTAAGACTTCAGTTACACAGTTTCAAAATAAATTTGGAAAAAACAGCAACGTGATCATAAAGATATATGTGAGATATTAAGATAAAAAAAGATAATGCAGGACACTGGAAATGACATACAGAGTTGACGAACTATTAACCAAAGATGTTGATGAAGATACAGCAAAAACTACAGGAAATATCATTTTAAATAACAAGGAATAAAAATTAAAAGTCCAGCTTCACCACCGCTAATCACTAATTGACCAGACGGTTCACTTACAGCTAGTCGGTTCAGTGATTCTGTGCGAAGGTCGAGACTAAATTGTGGAATAGGAGTTTTAGTGTGCTGAAAAAGTTCGAGATGCATGATAGCAAAATTAATAGCGAGTAATATGAAATGTTAATGACGTTAATATTTGATAAAACATAAATTTATCAGCGGACAGCAGCTTTTCCAGAATGCTAAATATTTCGATTGACAAGAGTAATCGCAATTGAGATCAAATCTTTAACAATGTCTATGAGTATGCCCCCACGTATATCCATAATATATACTCATTTTTCAATCATTTCACGCACATATACACTCTGTCTCCGCATATAACTATATAATTCATGCGCATAAATACCCAAAAACAGTACATATGAAGGCATACCTTGATATCTTCAAAACAGAATTCGAGATAGGACTTTTCAGCACACAAATCCAAATTTGTTAGAGGTAGAGGGAAATCAGTTCCAACTTCACATTCTCCATCATCTATTTGACTGATAATATCCGAGGTCGGTTCATTGATCAAAAATACTGTCTGCTTAATATAAGACAAGACAAAATCTGCTGAAGCAGATAAAATAGTTATGAAAACGAGACTAAATTATCAATAACAAAGATTACTTTCCGAACATTATAGCTTTGTCACTTTTTTATGGCTTACTTTTTCCGCATACAAAAATTTGAGAGAATAAAAGATTAGTAATCAATAGAAAATAAAACCTTCAATTGCTTTTCTTCGTACTTTTTCACTACTGTCATAACAACCTGACATACACTGAATCCGAAATCTTTTTCCGACCCGCTAGCTACTAAACGGCCATTAAGAGAAATCTGAAGACGACCATCTGCTCCAACAGAAATCACCGTACCCGTTTTTGGACAAATACACATGTCCCAGATCTGTACTTCATGTCTAAATTGAAGATAGAACAAAAATGCGAGTTGAACAGAACAACAGATTCATTTCGAATAAAAGAAGACCAAAGAACTCATTAAACTTTCACGGCATTTAATAACAAATTCTTCAAGGCTGTACGACAAGACTTTTCTACTGCATGCTTTTTTTTAGAACAAGTGAGACAAAAAGACAGAATTTTTTATGAAGACTAATTAATATGAACCTATTTGCCAACGGTACAACAAAAAAATTCCCTTCTAATGAACCTAGTACGATATAGCAAGTTCCACATTTTAGATGAATTCCACTTAGAGTAAAATCTTGTTGGTAACTGAACACACCACTGAAAAGACCCTCGCGTGAACAAACCTACAATTTATTCAACGCTGACACAATTCAAATTCGAAAAATAGAAGTTTTATCCATTGAATTAGTGAGTGAAAACCTGATTTCCAACCTGCATTCCAGCTGTTCTTTGAGCACTTTCTTCAATTACCAATGTCAATGATGCCAAATCATATATTCTGATCAGTTTCTCACGAAACGATACAGCTACTAATATAAATAAAACGTATTTTTAAGAGTTTATTTATGAACAGGAAAAATACTGCACGCAAATATATTTTTCGAGAGTTGCTCTTTGAAATTTAAGCTTTATAAGAGTTTTGCCAAAACTTTATTGAATTTTTTATAAAATATAAGCAACAACTTAAAAAATAATATAACAAACTAACATTGTTCGGAACCGCAGAAAGCGACATTCAGAGGAGGGGACAGCCACTCGATATTAGATATGATCTTAGGAGATGCGATACCTTCATCAAGATCCCAAATTAATACATGACCTTTAATTTAAAATAAACCAATAAAATTAAACTATATTAAGAACATAAATTTGATTTCAAATGCTAAAAGCTACAGGAATATACCTGATGCCGAAACAGCCGCAAATTTGCTGGAACCACGAATTTCACTCCATGAAATTGAAATTATTGGTGAGTTATTACAGCATTCAGGACAATTAAGCGCTAAATGAGGCTCAGAACAACGAAGTAGCAATGGGTCAGTATTATTCACAAACTGGGCACAAATATCACTACGGATTCTGGAATCATATAAATTATATCTAGAACAATTAAACATAGTTGGAATACTTCTTGAAAACGTCTCGTGTATGAAGCTGGTAAAAAAAACGATTTCTTGATTTAAACTCAATTAATTTCAAAAATAAAAACAGTATGTTCGATATTTTCTAATTGTTTAGCTAATGACTGAATAATTCTTGATTTAAATGACAATTTCTTATTTAACTAAAAGGCAATTAAACTCTCATACAAGTCAATAAGTTTACATAAGAATGAACTTTTGCACATTAGATGAATAAATTGCAATCATATGAGGAAAAAAAATAGTTTATAGCAAAGAAAAACAAGAAACCCATAAAAAGAAATAGGAGCATTAATACCGCCAACTGCAAGAATACCAACAAAATCCGACAATTTGCTATCTTGTTTGACAGAACCGCGTAAGGATGGACACCAAGCTGTACATAATACTGTACTGTGTTTCACTTCCAAAAGAAACCACAGACTGGCAACTGTACTGAAAAAAGGAAAAAGCTTTGTGACGAAAAATTTGCAAGGAAATAGGACTTTCCATAATTAAATAATTGATCTGTCCTACTACGATGCAGAGCAAACTGTACCTGGTCGGTTTGTAATCATAAAGCCAAAATTGAATATAATCATTGGAATCTTTACGATTTTTTGAAACCAAATATTCTTCATCAGGAAATACCGTTACAGCTACACATTCACGCCCTAAACAAAAAATGAATAAGAGCAAAGTTTGCAGAAACAATAATTTTTTATGTGCGCTCTGAATTAAGTTTTTTCTAGTCCATAGATAATTTAGATAATCTTGAAGAATATGAAGTCATATAAAAGGATAACTTGATGACTGCAAAAACTAACCATCTTCTAACTTACGCGGACAACTTTTAATTGTTGATATTGGGCCTCCACAATAAGCGATACAGCCAATTTCATGTACTTGCTTTTTAGACAAAATAGAATTTCTGAAAGAACTGACCATTAGAGCTTTCCAGATTTAAAATGTTAGAAAAGGTTGAATAAAGACGATGCAAACAAAGTAAATGCAATAATCAAATAACTAATCCTTGTACTAATAATTATTATCTCTATCACTTTAAGCAGATAATTAGGGACACACAAACTATGATGGATCATGAAACAATAAAATTTATAATATCAACTACTGAGCATGCATTAATCATTGAAGTGCAAAGACATTGGGATGAAGCATTACTTATCGATAGAAATTCAACTTTGAAATACGAACTCAATAACTTTGTTTACGAAATTCAATGTAACTTTCATGAAAGGAAAAACATACACTATAATAACTCCCTCATAGCAAAAGTTTAAATTGGTAGAATTTCAAAAACAAACATTTTTTTCACTTTGCAATGCAAAGGTTTTGGAACGAAAAGCGATAATCTTTCCTTCGTCTTTCCTGCTTTGTTTTTTGTATTTCTAGTCTGGGTACTTGAAGCATGAGTCGAAGTAACAGTTTTATCTTCATCACTTTGATCCGAAGGGATTACAACAGGAATGGAACGCTTACTAAGCATAGCACTTAAATCTTCACTGTAATTTGAAAATCTTGTACGACGTTCCAAACTAAAAGCTTCCTAATGAAATATTTATTAGTGGTTAACATGAAAGTGCAAACAGATGAACCTGAACTCGCACGATGCAACTCTTGAAAAATTAGCTGAATAAAGCTCGAGTTGTACGAGGACGCTGCAGAGAGGTTCCTTCTCTCGACTCTTTCGAAGAATTTCATTAGCTTCATCAATTGACTGCTGATATAGTTCAAGTTCTCGAGGTGTTGGAGCATTAGCTAAACAAATTAATGTTCTAAAAATTATAGTGCAAATCACTTGCAAAATGTTTAATAAAATAGGTCGCGACTTGTTATAATGATAGTTTCATAACTTTGCACGAATAAGCGCGTCATACTGTATATATCATCATTTCTGAAAATTCTATACATAATTTCCACCCATGACTAGCATTGGAACATATGCTTTAATTTAATTTGTTGCTTCAAATGACAGAATACCTATTCAACGAAAAAATTCTAGCTTCAATGAAACAAAACAGTGAAATATGAAATTATTAAGTCGATGTTCATTTCTTGAAATGAGGGAAAGTATTGAAAGAAAAGAGATAAGTTGAATAACCGTAATTTCGGTTAAGACTCAATTAAGGCTGCACTAACTGGATTACAAAAAAACTCAGAAATTCATAAATTTTCTTTACCTTCGCGATTCGCACTTTTAAACTTGAATCGCTTAATTCCGTCAGCGATCTTCACACGAGAATCTTTTTCTGGTAAGTATCCCCGAGCTATGGACGGTAATTTTTGCTTTTTATATTTTTCACCCTATAATTAACGAATGAACGTGATCTGAAATAAGAAACTGAGAAAACGAATTTTGTCACTATGTTTAATGAAGGTTTTAACCACCCCATCTATCGTGGAAAGCACTTTTAGGAAGACAAGTAGAAGTGGTTGAAAACGGATTCTTCAAAAGGTATTGTTTGCAATGATACCATCAAAAAAACTGTCTTATTTTCGAAACAAAATATGCAATACTGAAAGATAGTAGTCACTTATGAACTGCATGATCGACTAAAAATAGTTTCAATGTAAAGTAACTTTTTTAAGACAATCAGAAAACTGAACCAAAACTGGCACAATGAAATCACTTTTTCCAGACGTATCTTTTTCGCATCAGCTGAAATATCTTCATCGGACTCTTCATTTTCTGAACTAAGCTCAGATTCATGCGCTGACCTAAATATTTTTGATCTGAGTTTACGACAGTAATTTTTAGTAGCAATAACAAATTTATATTCTGAAAGTAAACATTTCAGCCACCTCTCCTTTGTAATAATTTTTGGATTCTGACAAAGAGTCAAATGTTCTCGACTTTCTGCAATGGTTGCTGTAATACCGCACTTCCAGCACTTCCAAGGCAAGCGATCCTGCAGTGATGAAAGGCACAAAGAATAAAATCCTTGCCAATAACCTGATTTCTACCACCCAAAAAAAGAAATAAAGAAAAAGCTTTCTACAAAACATGATAGGGAACTATTTTTTCGCTTAGCTAAAGTTTTGGGCAACTAATCCAAAATATCGCTAATGCAAGACAAATCCTTAACTGAAGAGTACCTTTTCTTGGCCACATCTTTCGAGATGATATGATAGGGCATAGAGATGCCCATACTTGTGGGCACAATTTAATGTTTCCATATTTAAGCAAGGTAAAACTTTCAACGCTTTCATTGAGACTCGCAATATTTTTGCTTTCGAGGGTTTATCAAGTGCCCGAAATAAATCAGCTTTACCCTGCAAAACAAAATTAAAGTAAACACATAGTGTCTAGAAATAAAACATAGACAAATGAATTTCTTTCTGACAAGAAAATTAATAATAAACCATGTATTTGAAATATTCAGGCAAGCTGAGACATTTATCCAAGTGATTAATAACATCCTCCATAGTTTTTAAAGCTTTCTTACACTTCTCGTTCAAACAGTTCACCATGCCATCAGCGCTTTGAGCGATAGCTTGCATTGCAAGCTGCTGTCTTTCTAATTTTGTTAGCACGATCCAATTAGTCAAATGACCCTGTATATAAAATTTCAAGATCAAAACTAAATATTTCTTGATAATAAAAATATAGTTGTTAAGGATTCACTTTATAATATTTTAATGATACAAAATATTATAATGTAAGCAACTTTTTCCAAACTTTTTCCTTCTCCAAAAAGTTATCATAAAACTGCACATAATTATTAATCTGCGTATCAGGAATAATAAGCAGCAATTTTATGAAAAATAGATCTAATTGTCTTTTTAATTTTACTACTGTCAATAATATAAATACAAAAATCTAAGACAAAACATAAAAATGTTTTGATCAAAATTCAGAAAAGTAGGAATCATTACATACACGATAAGCAGCATATTCAGCATATTTTTCGGGCATAATTCTTCGACCTCGTGTCTAAAATTGAGATTTCACTTTTACTACAAAAGAACCGAAATTATGAAGCTAGTTAGGTGGACAAGTTTATTTATATATTTGCAAATGATTTTAGTAAAATAATCTGCTTCTGAACAAATAATCCTCAAATTACCTTGACAGGCCTAACAGATTTAAGGCCATGCTTTCTTTCATCAGAATCATTACTACTATCAAATGCATTAGAGCTGGAGTCTTCAAATCTATCGCTTGATTCATTCTCAGAGTTAATTATAGCTACAGAAACCTCCTAAAAAAATTATAGCTATTATGAAATATAATACTATGATAAGTGCCATGAGTGCTATAACTATAACATAACACATATAACAAAGCATGTTTCCATCGAAATATAAACTGACAACCATCATCTAAAATTCCAATAATGTTTTTTAGTACAAGCCACTCAAACACTTGAGATATAAACACGAAATCCGAGTAGTTTTATTATTTCATAAGTTTTATTATTTCATGCCTCTACAATATAAGTCAGAAATTATACGTCTAAAAACTATAAAATTCTTAAACTGTTGGCTTATTTTTTCCACGATTCTAAGCATCGAAAATATATTTGTGAATTTTCGAAATAACTCTGACATCTAAATACAATAAACACGCAAGACTATTCACAACCTTTCGTTTCTTATTTCGATCACTCCTGAGAGTCACTCTCGTTTGACCGTGAGAAGCATCGTCGCCTTCATTTCTAAAAATCTTGCGGTTAAAAGTCGAACTACCACTGCTAGTCCTCCTCAAACGTCTTCTCATCTGAAATTGAAAAAAATTAATCTAAGTTTTAATTTGCTGTAAGAGAAAGAGAAATAACGACTAGATCCGTGATTAAACTTTTGTAAATAAGTATAAAATAATCACGTACGACATTATGCGCAGAGATATAAGCTATCAAGCATAAAGACCGAATAATCATTTCAACTTGACTTCTTTAAAATCTAATTTGAATTTTCAACATTACAATGTGCATATTAATATTTCATGCAATGCTTTAAACATGAAATATACTACACATATTCAAAATGCAAATATCACCCGAACGATAAATATTTTATTCTCATGATATTTATAACATGGAAGTGGATTTGAGGTGTGAGAAAGTGCAGCTTCTGGCCGTAGACGGTATCGAACTCATCACGGAAGTGCTGAGTGGTACAATTAGTTCCACTCGACTACTAGAAGAGACGCAAGAAACTGAATTTAGTTAATGTCTCTTAAGTAATTGTTCAATTGTGTACGATCTTATATTATAAAAGAGTAGAAATAGTGTGGCCGAAGGTAATAAATGTAATTTTAGTAATAAAGAAGGGTGTGTGCGATCGGTGTGCGCCAAATCGATATTTCTCCTCACAGACACTCAGACGAAAAAGCGTTACGAGACTATGTGAATATTAGAAAGCATTATTATATATACACATATATAAGCTAGGATATTTGAAATTTGTAAAATCCAATTTGTACATCTATCATGTGCAGCAGGTTGGAGGTCAATCTTTTTTTAATCTTCTTGATTCTCGCGTTGGCTCGTGTTTCGGCACTTTCGCTGTTCTCGATCAACAATCCGTTACACTGGTTCCGGTACACTCGTCGAGTGCTCTCATGTCCTTTCCGGACTTTCTTCAACAACCTCACCTATTTTACATTTGTTTCCGTCTATGGTTTCAGGCTCGGTTCTTTTTCGTTTATCCCTCATTTCGTGCTTTATGATGTGACCGACTAGCTGGCAGCTCAACCGCTCGGCAACTCGGCGAGCCGAGCAGTATATTCATATATGCAATACATTATATATATATGACTGCATTCCATGAACTACAGCGATATTTTCTTATTTTTACGGCAGTTAAAAAAAGATTTGTTCATTTTGTATGGATTGGTTTATCAGTCGCAAATGTGGGAAAATCACAGTAATCTCAGAACAGAAAAAGCTTATATTACTTTTTTGAAAGGTCTATTCAGTTTTGAATATATAATTCAGCCTTTTCTGATTGATGATTTCATTTGATCAAAAATTTCATTACAAAGTCCTTGGAGAATTATCAACATCAACATATTTTTATTATGCTGTCGAATGAGTTTTTTTTAATGCAAAAAGTTATTGTATGTAATATTTATAATTGAGGAAAAATTAAACGAGAATTAACTCATAGCAGAAAAATTAAACGAGAATTAACTTTATAATAATGCTCGAAATTTTCATATTTCGATAGTGGGTATGTTCAAATTCTTGTCTTTAACTTCAATGGAAGTTACGATAGACACGCGGCCTTTCAATAATAGATAGAGGGTAAATTAGGTCATTGAAGGAGTATTATCGTTCAACCTTCTGAACTCTCTGATTTTTGCTTCTGCGGTAATGCTGATACAACGATTGACAACGTTCTTCCTAGTATCATTCAAGTTCTCAAATGCAGGTACCGTATTTTCATTTCAAATTAGTTCTCCAGTTATTTAGTTGTAATTAGTCAGTCACTGGAAGCTTAATTTGTAGCTTTTCATTAGAATTCAGGGCAGTTCATGATACGTATCATGGGAATGAACAATTAACTACTCTGTCTCTTTTCCGTAACTTTATCTAAGTTGTTGTGTTTTTATAAGTCTGCTAGGATTATAACATTATTGAGTTTGTTCTGTTATTATTTTTTTGCAAAAATTCTGCGACAAATTTATCTAAGATACTGATAAAAAAAATAATGGATGGAAGGTACTGCAGAAAAAATCAGATTTGAATAAAATCTATATATTACACAATGAGTGTCCATAGAGCATGATTAGTTTTCAGCAAAATATCTCGGAGGTATCCCTGTACCAGGTCGGTCTGTACCAGCTTTACGAATTTTTGAGCTCTATGCAAAATCCTGCGAGCCGAATGACCGTAGTTCAGCAGTGATTGAAAAACTTAGAAATGTTTGGTTTTATTATGTTAACCTCAGTCGAGTTGATTTTCAGTTTACTCCTATTATTTTCAATAGCTTCCAGTTTTTTAAATCACTTCAAATTCCTCAACTCAGAGTGAAATTGATCTTGACAGCTTCTGCAGCTCTTTATTTTCTCCACATTTCAATAATCCCATCAACTTCCATAAATTTGTGTTACTTTCTATAATTCCCTTGATTTTAAAGATTTTGCGAGATGTAGATGCAAACAATCTTGCCAGTAACTTATACAATTCGTTGTATATGGCAGCTGGTGATACGGACGTAACGAAATTGATGGGTAAATGGTTTTTGGTAAGGACATTTGACGCTAGTTTCTTGTACATTTAAAAGTAGCTTTCTGAAATATAAGTCAGCTAAAGATTTATTCTGAAATTAGTGTTTTATTAACTTCAGATAAACAGTATTACACAGGGATTAAACTTTTCGCTTTATTGATTTTGGCGTTGCATCGCGTTCTGGCATTCACGACATGTGCTCACTTCTTTTGTACTCATCTCAGTGCTTCATCCTCGTGGCGATGATCGAATGGGATGCTTTGGGGTTTCTTCTTATCGACTTCATATATACGTGATCAAATACACTGGTTTCCTTCGCATAATGTCTATGGAAGCTCGTCTCTATCCCATCCCAAGTCATCACATACGAAATTATTTACGTTCTGCACTTCATCTCTGCCCCGAGTTTATTTGCAGTAGATGGTGCTTTCGCTTCTTCTCGGTCTCGACTTTTCCCATGTCAAAGCCGTATTGATGGATCGGCTATTAATATTAACTCATTACTCCAAATCTTTGCATAACTCTGCGTGATGTGTTCTTTTTTCTAGGCTGAAATTGAGTTAAATGATTTCAAGAGCTTGTCTGTTGACATATTTTCTATTCTTGGTTTGTCTGAGAGATTCAGTGTTAAGGTAGGACATCTAGTAATGGCTCGAATCTTCTCCCGTTTCTTAATTAATTTCAATAAGTACTTTTTATTAATTTTTCAAAAGTCATTCTGTTTCCATCTATTTAAACTTATTTCTATTATTTTCTATATAGGTAATTGATACGCCGGGCATCCATCATGAGCGCTGTCCCATATTTTACTGTAAGTTGCTTGTTTTTTCCTCAATCTTTGATTTTAAATGAGAAATCAGTTTTTTCATCACTATTTCGTGTTTTCAAATGTTTCAGTTAAATTATTAGACAAAACACTCTTCACGGCTACATTCACAGTACGTCAATACTCACGAAACTCAGAGCATCTGCAGATTTTAGAAGGATATGGGAGGAAAATTGGACCTGATCCAGCAGAACTGCTGATCAACATCGGACATGTGTTAGACCCATGTCCCTGTAAGGTCTTTTGAAAACCGTATCATGCTTTTTAGCTGATTTTTATCTTAAACTTCAACTCTTAAGTCGTTTTCTTTGATAGAAACAATTTTCAAACAAATATTTTATCGAAGTAGATACGAAAATTTTTTGTACTAATTAATGCAAACTGACTTCAATTGAGCAACAATATATTCATTTCCACTGCTTCTGAAAATAAATGTGTTCAGCTTTTGTACTTATTTTTGAGTAATTGGTAGGCTGAAATTATGCTTGCGATAAATTGTAAGTATTTAACTCAGATTTATTTTTTGCTAATTTTATTGAGCCTTATGCTAAGAATAAGGAAATGAAAAAAAAAATTCTTGAGATGAAATTGTAACAGATATTGAAGTAATCAATTTAACACAACTTATTATTTCTTTTCTGTGATTCGAGTACTAACGCTCACTTTTTATCATTCTTTAGAACATATTTGACAAACTCGTCTTTTAGTATATTAGTGCTTGACATTGACATCCTGCTTCTACTCCATGTTAATGCTAGTGAAGCTATTGTTCTCAGTAAAATGAAAATTAATATGATTGTAAGATAAAGTTTAGCTTAAATTTGCTAGATAATTTTTTTGCATTGCTATATCTCTTGCTTTCTATTTCAGTACTGATAAAAGATAACTGATATAAAAGAATTAATATATGAGACTAATATATGAAAAAATACTTTATTTTAACACTTATAATTTATTATAATGAGCTCTTCTATTGAATTTATATGTTTTTCGTACATTTCAGATTCAGTTGTACGAAATGGACCTGTTAATACTAATGATCAGTATGATTATGTGATACTTACGCAGCCACTCAAATATCCAACTGTAGTACTTGCACGGGATCCACTAGATTTTAATAGAAAATATAGGAAACAAGTAAGATCCTTGAAATATTTCATAAATTACAGCGTAATTCTGAGCTTAAAATTTATCAATTTTACCATTTGTATTTCTATTGTAACTCAACAATTTTAACTTATTACTAAGAACTACTAATGTGCAGTACCCTGAATGCTCAGTCACTAGCCCGAAAGTTTCACATTTTGATCCAACAGATGAAATATGTATTTTTTTTCCTAGCTACTAATTAATAGGGGATTCTGCTTTCCCAAAATAACCATTTCACTGCAGGTGGAAGCATTTTTGGAGAAAGAAAATTTTTGGAATCCTTCAGCTCCAAGGAGGAATAACCTTTATTTTGTTAACACTACAAATTGTTTCACAACAAATCAGTACAATATTGGGTTCTAATTTTTTTGGATTATTTTTAATTACGAAGTAAATACTTTTCTGATAAAGGAAATGTCTGCTGAAAAGTAGTTTATTGGTAATGAACCAAAACACTTCACAACAGATATTTCATTCACAATGAATACGTAATTCATATGTATAAACAATGCTATTTTGTTCCATACTTTTCATTGTTTTCCTTACTTTCGATATTTTACTTACGTTTTGCGTTGTATTCATAGTATGTGATGTATTTTGCTTCAACTGTTTTTTATAACTGTGAAATGTGGAATTATTTCGCAAATTAACTGCTTGCAATACAAAACTGAAAGTCATTAACTGAAGTTGTTATTTAGTAAAATGTGATTTTTGAAGATTTTTTGTAGATTTTCTGAGAAATATTTGAAAGGGAGATGTCAAGAGATAAAGAGTGATTGTCATAGGTTTGGAAGTTCTGCTGCTTGTCTAATATTTACTTTCTACTGATGAACATTCTGTAAAAAAATTTTTTGACGATGAGTATCAACCAGTATAAATGTAGCATAATTCTACATTTTTCAGTGTTTATTGGAGTTTAGATTGTACTTCTGAATGTTTATTTGTCACTTATCTTTTATTTCGCGAAGAAATGCTTTGCAAATTCATAGAGCGGAAAAAAATTATAATAATGCAAAATGACAAATGTATAACCAGTATTCATAATGTACAGATTATGTGTGAAGACATTTGGTTGTTGATTTCACTCACAATGGTCATCATGATAGTGGGCTAAAAGACTTAGTCGTAGTAAGAATGATTAGTTGGGATTTTGCAGAAGGCAGATATCTTACGCAGACAAACTATCAATAAACTCCTTAAGGGAGGAAGTTTTGCTACGATTTCCATAGTCAAAAGAATTCAAAAAAGATCAGATCAAAGACTTGTTTGCCATTTGGAAAGTTTGTGTATACTCTGAAATTGTACACTACAGTTTATTTCTCTACAGAAGAACACTGAATTTGGTATGAAAAGTCAGCATCTGCAGCGTGAACGAGACAAGTTAGCATAGTTTCTCACTTGTATCAATATTTTGAATGCTAGAAATTTTACAATTACAATCATGTTATACTTGTTTTAGCTTGATTCATCTACCATCTGTCCACCACCACTCATTACTGTTATGATAATACAGAAAAACGTGTTCAAGCAAGTTTGGTAATGCTTTCATAAACAACGATTGTGTCCAAGTATTACAAGCATGCTCTGCATAAACTGAAGTGTGTAAGTTCGGTTTCGATGTGCGTGGCTATGGTTGTGCTTTGTTGGCTTGTTTAGTACGTATATATGTAAATCTTTGTGCGTACGAGAGTGTATGTTAGATAATCACTTGCGCATGCTTCAGCGCTCTAAATGCGTGTCTTTGTTGAGGTGCATTCAAGTTAGTTTCCACGCGTATTTCAACTGGAAATGTGTATTGGAGCGTTTGGCAAATGTGTGGAAGTGTTCACGAGTATTTAGTATTCTCGAGTGCTTTGATTTTGTTTGCTCCTTTTTTGTCCACTTTCTTCACACCATGCACTGCATTTGCACAGATGACCAGTTGCCAGTTACAAAATGACTTGAATACTTTTCTTCTGAAATTCTTGCTCGAAGTCAATAATTGTGGATCGTGCGATGATATTCCAATGCACACTTTTTGTGATCGATCAAATGAGGGTGAGTTTCTTTGTCTATACAACAGCTTTAAGCTTTAACCGATTTTTGCGTCAAAAATAATAGAGATAATCACAAAACTGAATATTGAATTCATTTATTTTGAAAGTTTCTCAGGAGCTCACAGTATTCATGCAGTAGATTTCTTGATCAAGAAGTCTAAAGGTCTCTGCAATTAACGATGAAGTGAATTTTACCAAAATAGGTCACGTAAATAGAATACGGCATTCTTGAATAATTTTCCACTTATTTCGGTTGATCCAAAGCGAAAAGTACCTGCAGTAATGATTTTAGATTGTCATTCACCCAAAAAAGAGCTCATATTCCCTTTGCATTCTTATGGATTTGAGGATGAATTTGCTTGCTAGGAGATTAGTTCATTTTCACTTGAAAACTCTGTGCTTACCTTCCTTCAGTAAAATGGTTCTTACTCTTCTGAATTTTGTACTTGCCACGCTCTAGTACAATAAATGGGCTTAATGTGTGTAATTCAGTGATGCATCGCTCACGTGGCAGTAGTCGTAATTTCTTCATTGTTTCGTAATATATCCGTAATGCTGTAAAAAATTAGTTTTTGGAGAAACTTTCATGCTAGTGATGATTGGAGGTATAGAATGATGTTGGATCGTACTCAAATTAACGACAGCACAGCAAACTGAGGTATAAATTTTAGCAGTCTGAAATCGGTCCTTCAAGCGAAAACTGCCTAGCTGAATAGATACAGGAGAATTGACAAAAAATGTTATTGCTGGCAGAAGTAGGAAGCAAGCTTGAAATTAATTAAGGAGTGCAATGTGATTGGAATGTAGCAAATCACTCTCTCTGATTTATGAGACTGACTGTCAGAGAAGTGTGCAGTTGCAAACTGCAAGCAAGCGTGCTCATCCATACAAACAATTAATGTTTCTATCTCAGTTTATATTTATGAAGCAGTCAGTCATTGTTTACCCATAATTGGTCTACTGTAACTGAGTTTAACCTTCAACATCGTAGCGTTTGTCAGTTGCTAGCAGCTTCCAAAACAGTAACAGCAAGCAGTTTTTAAGTGAAAACGAAAATGTGAAAGGCTGGTGATGGTCTGATTTTGTCTTCGTGATGAGGATGATATGATATGATATGATATGATATAAATACCAAAGGATTGGATTTTTCATCAAAATTTTCTTTTTTAATACACAAATT
>UYYF01000223.1:0-26795 GCA_900618365.1 Thelazia callipaeda
TATATATATATATATATGACAATTTTGTTTTGAATTCCAGCATGACTTTTAAGTCATTGTCCGTGGGATCAAATAAAATTTATAATTCAGAGGATTCATTATTTTATGTGAAAAAATTGAATAACAAAAATGTGCTATCAGCACTATTTGTCATGTAACAGTTTTTCAAATTAAACTGTTCCAACTAAAATCTTTATAAAAAACAATTTAGTTATCAGTAAATAATAATCTTTCACTGAAACAATACTTTAAGAATTTTATTAATAATAAATATGCTACTATTCTAGTGAACTTATCGTTGATTGTTTTATTTACGATCTTGTTACTTTAGTAAAACTTTGTTAAAAGGAATTTGATACAGAAGTCTTTATTGTAAACTTTTGTGTCAAATTCATTTATAATTTATGGCTAAAGCATATTAATGAAATAATAATTTATGCATTGTTGAATAATTCAAAAAATAAAAATATTTCAGGTCATCATAAAGCATTCATTGTGAGATTTTTGATCGTTTTAATGATCAAAACTGTAATGATACTATTTGGCATTTATCTCATTTATCAAGCCATTGTTTTCAATAACTGTCGTAAATACTTTGACCATATCCGAAATGCTGACCTGCCAAGAGCAGCTCAAGACGAGGTAACAGAGTTGAAAGTTATTCAAGACAAATCATAACTTCCATATGAACTATTACCTATACAAGCATTTTGTATATCTAATTCAAATACTGTTCACATGAGTTCTAAGTGATCAAGTGAACTGAGTTAAAAAAAGATCCGAATTCCAGTTATTGTACATTCAATTTAATCTCACGTGCATCTTGATCAAGTACACATTTCTCACTCAATGACATCCTTGTCTATCTGTAAATAAATGAATCATATGGTTTTGTCTAGCATGCTTTTTCTTCTAACTGGTAAGTTCCAAATAAGTATGAAAAAAAATTCAAATGTCTTCCGATTAAAAAAAGCCAACAATAAAAAGGTGTTACAATCGAGTTCGAAAATTTTTCCAATTAGTGAATTCATTTCTTTTCTGAATGATTAGGTTGTCAGAAGCGTAAACGAAGAAACATTCCTTAAAGAATGAGAAACAAAAGCGAACCAGACCGCCATTTTTTATTCTTATAACATGACAAAAATAATAATTAAAAAATTGAAATAATGTACGACAACTTTAATCAATCACACATTTTACTGAATCCATGAACAATATATATGAATCTGTTATTTTCGAAAATTAGTGAATCATTGATTCGAGCAATTTTAGTTCTGCTAGCGGGAGGTCAGACTCTTTTGTTACTTAACATAAACATCTAGATTAGGTAATTTAAGCAAAAAATTCGAAACTAAGTCCAAATAATTTAATGGACAGTTCGTGACTGATTTCAGATGACAAATAGACTTGATCATAAAACAGATGGACTTTTGTGAAAATATAATTTTTTGTACTAAGTGTTCTAAAATGCTGACGTGATAATTCTGTAAAACAAGAAATATGCTATTCAGGAAAATATTCTCCTATTCGAAATAAAATCACAGAATTTTTGCCTGACATTAAGATCCTTGAACATGTATTGAGGAATGAACTATACTCGATATTCCCCGTACATTCATTGAAAAAAAATGAATTTTTTATAAACACATATCATAATTTGTACTTTACAAGCAATAATCTGCGTGCCATGTACGAATTATAGCGGAGTAATGTAGTATATAAAAATTCACATTTAAACTGCAATTCAGGAACAAAACGGTAGATATGCAATCCTTTGGCGAGATCTCCTAAATGCAGAAATCAATTTAAAAACAAATTGATTTATCATCAGGCAAAAATATCAACACCCGAAAGTTATGGTGCAACAGTTCGGTAATTTAATAATTTGAACACAGAAAAAAACAACCTTTCTTTACTTACAAAACAACTAATTTTACTGTGACCTTCCAATATTTTTTTCATTATAGCCTTTTTGTAAATGCAGATATGTACATCTTACCTGCTAAATTTCCCTTCAAGATCGATAAATAACGAAGAAATCCTACATAATTAATAGTCATCCGCTGAAAATGTTACTAAAGCTAGTTAAAAAAAACTCTGGTTGTTCTTTCTAATCACATTAAAATTTTTGCGAATGCCATTGTCAAATAAATTATCAAAGTCAGAAAGCCAAAAATTAAAACAGATAATGGCATGATGAAAAATAAATAAATAATTTTGAATGAAAAATATTACACAAAGGTAACTTAAAAAACTAACCGGTTCTTCGCATATTAACTGATCATGAAACCTTTCAGATGAATTATTTCTTGAGCATATCAAAACAACTTTTTTATAGCAAAACGAAAACATTGCCATAAATGAAGCAGAAAAGCGAGTTAACAGGAAGGAAAAACGAGGAAAGGTCAACTTCAATGTTACTTTCTAAAATAAAAGTATTAATTACCAAATCTGCCTCATAAATTTTTATAAAAATATGAGTTATTACGTTTTTTTCCCATAAAAAAAAATATTTTTCAAGAACTCGATAATTTTCAGTGCATGAAAATCAGAACTAGCAACAACAAGTAACGTAGCCTCATTAGCAGTTTACATACGCAATTACTTGGTTATTTCGCATTAGCTGTAATAATTCTTCAAGAAATAATATCCACTCCAATTGACATTTCAATTTCGATGCGTTAATTTCAAGTAATGAATTGCCATATGTCACACTCCTTTCACTTCCGCCTTCAGCGCAGTTACTATCACGACTATTGCAGACGGAAAATATATCTTCAATGTTCTGAATATAAATGTCTATATTTTGATGAAAATGAAAATAAAAATGACTATTTCTATAGACCATGAATGTAAGAGGAACTTGTACAAGTATGAGACTGAAACTTAAAAGATACAGTTTTACCGATGAAGCAAATTTCAACAGAGCCATGACTTTAGGTTGCAGAAACAACGTATGCTTCATGTTTGTTTTTGGATCTGGTGCTTCCCCAACTTCGAAAACGTCTTCTATATCCCATTGTTCCAAACAGAAATTAGCAGGCCAATGACAGCAGTCGCAGTTCCAGCAAGCTGATATTTCAAACTGTTCTTGCGGTGCAACTGTTACACCTTTTAACATATCGGAAATTGCCTTAAAATTTTCGCTTTTACGTCCATATTTTGCACAATTTTAGCAATAAAAACGATTTGGGTTACAGAAAAATTTATAAAACTTTACCATATTTTCTATTAAAAGTTGAGCTTTTTCGACATCAATATTACGCAACTCTTCGATAAAATTTCCAAGTGCTGAGAATTTCCAAGGATTCGATCTAAAAATTTGGAAAAAATTATTCCATGAAAGGTGCCAACTTAACAATTATATTTAGACGAACATAATCTTTTTATGCTTCCAAATTTCAAAAACAAACTCAAGGGATACTGAAAAAAGAAATCTGAAACAAGAAAATAGGAGGTATACGTACTTTCGGAACGAAGAAGTATATATTTCGGTGTTTAATTTTTCTAATTTCGTTATAAACATTTGCTGATCATAATGTCTTGCTGCTTCCATCTTTTTTTGTGCAATAAAATCATTCAAATCACTCTGAAAATCCGAGGCCTAAATATCAAAATTGAACATTCCGATTCGATTCAGCCACTGACACTAAAATAAAATATTCTGAAATATAATTAATGACAAAGATCTCTAACCTTGCCAAAAGTTGCAATATTGAATTTAATCATTTCCATTTGATGTTCCACGAAAAATTTTGAACATTCAAATAAAGCCTGAAAACATGATGACTTGAATAGTTCAATAATAAAGTAGTCAATCAGAATTCATTTAAAAAAAAGAAGATTCCTGCATAATAAACCTTTTGGTAAGAGGCATGTAATTTGGATTCACAGTCAAAACTTCCATGAGATTTGTAACGTGCACATAGCAAATAAACCTAAAAGAAATAAATGATAAGTACATCATTTAAATATTGCTCTTCTATTATTGCAAGTATAAATAAATAAATAAATAAAATTATTAGTCTTGAAAAAATTGCAAAAAACAGCATGACTAAAAATAACTTCAGAATTTCCTGGTTTACTGCAAGAAGGTTTGATATAGTGTAATTCTTCGAAACATGTAAGAAGACGATTAATCAGTGCTATCGTATTATCAAGAAATGTTGTATACATTTTGACTATGAAGGTGCCATGAGTTTGGAGTAATGATAACGCAATATCGACTTCCTTTTCCAAAAGTGGTAGAGTGATAGACTCTTGCTCAGCCGGATTGTCCTCAATTAGCTTTGATATTATAATCATGACACAACTTTCATATAAAAACTGCTCAATGTTTCAGGTTGTCACAGAATTTCAAAAAAAAAAAAAGAAACTTAGAAATAATTTATACTGTTGACGAAAATTATACAGTTTGAAAAATTGTTAAGATCACAGAATACCTGACAATAAATACTTCCATCTGCAGTTATAAGAGAAAATTTCCCAATTCGTTCAGTGATGCTATCAATATATGCGGTACTCCATTTAAATATGTCGCCACTCTTGTCAGGACCGAATAACCAGTTTGAGTAAGTATTTATGATTAATTCGTCATCGAGAAACATTTCAAAAGGCGAATTCCATTCATAATGAGGATTCAAACTAAAAGTTTTTAGCGACCATCTTATTTTGAGTAGAAAATTAAAACACATCTTTAAATCAACACAATATTTCTAACTACTTTTCGACATCCTACTAATTAATTCTGCCGCAACTTTAACAGAGAGCACATGAAAAATTCAGACGTATCTTCTGAACTATTCAAATAAAAAACAGATGTCCCAGATAATTCAAACTTTTTTCTTAACAGTTGAGGCCTATCTTCGACCAAAAAAATCTGCAGTTTTTCAGTTATTTAATTAATTAGTTTTCATTTGGAATAAAAAAAAAGCCTTGAACAACGAATACTTCAACTACAGCACGTTTTTACTATAATATATATAAAGTACCACCTATTTGCTTTCCAATACCAAGAAAGTTCCTTTTTTTCCAGTTTCAAATATACATCCAAAGCCGAAATGAATGCGCCAGGTGATTCACATAGGTGCAAACTTCTAAAAAATATATATTCTACTTCTTAAAGACTGTATCAAGTTTTCATCCCCATTTGAAACTCAAGTTATTGCTATTTCTTCTTTCTCCTTCTTCACTAGAGAACTTATTCTGTACGTCAAATTTTACTGAACTAGAACGAATGAAATTAAAAGAAACTGAAAAACCTTATTGCATTATCCGTCTCACTGGAAGGAAAGCAGAGATGCGAAAAACGAGTCAATATTTCATAAAATTTAAAAAAGGCTTGGGTGCAGTTCTGGATGTGACAGAGACTCTTCGCTCGTTCTCGAGTAAAACCACGTAGGGGGTGCGTAAATGATGTATGTTTACGCCAGTCATCTAAGCGATCACTTGGAATTGTCTTCTGAATACATCAAATATAACAAAACAACAAATGTTTGTCAAAATTCAATACTCAAACTTCGTGCACTCCAGTTTTTCTGCAAAAAGAACTCTTTAGAAGTCAATTACTTATAAAACTAAACCATAGTTTAAAAACGTACTCTAAGCTCATTTAAATTAACAGATAGACAATGCAATCTTGACATTAGTTCAGCATCCGTAATGAATTCCACCAATCCATCGGTGGATGGTTTCAGCCTGATATGTTTGGAAAACAGTGAAGTTACTATACGTGAATAACTGGACTTCAAAAATTCAACTCTTGTGACATTTGATACTTCAATTCTATTTGTATCCATTTCTTAATGCATTTCGGCAAATATCAGTGCGTCGTACATGTAGGTCATACGACTAATGCAATCTGAAATAGCATACGCACTTCAATAACACCAGAGAAAAATTACCAATCCACTCATCAACAAAACTACCAACGCTATCAAGTTATCAACAAATTTAAAAAGACCTATTCACTCAAACAACACTGCATACTTCAAGGAAGTTAATTTCAACGACACGTTCATAGTTGTCTTTCCGTCTTCATATTAGCTCAAGAAATATCTGACTAGGAAGAAAATGCGCTACAATCCAGTGACTGCTTAAACAAAATAGCAACACAATGGGCAAATTAAGTTCTTTATTTTTTAATCAGTTATAACAATATAAATTATCAGTCACATGATAAAGAATGTGCTACAACAAAACTGTCATCGCTTCACTATATCAGAATCATTAATAAATCAAAAAATCTCGAAGCAACATTTATTTTACGAAATGGACAACAATAAGAGAATAACTACAATTCATAAGTTCTTCAGTGCCGCTATAGCTTCACCTAAATGTAACGACTCTGCTTTGAGAGTTGCTGCCTGAAAGTTTGTATTCGAAAATTCAGTACTTTCAATAATGTAAAGTGAAAATTTTTCAATTTAGTAAATAAAAATGTGAAAATGTGACATTGACAAAATATTTTTTACTATTATAAATATAATAAAGGATTAGAAACTATCTAACAAAAAGCTGCTTCTACCAACATTCAGTTACAAAGATTTATTACACAAAATAAATGAGACATTTTACTTTTTCGTTGTTATTAGTGCGAACACCAAGTGGCACTTTATCGTATGCAGAACTGGACATAAGTTCTTCTAATTTATGGATCTGAGCCATCAGTTTCTGCTGTTTGCCTGTCAGTTTCGAAATTTCTTTACTTATATCTATTATACCCTAAAATCACAGCAACTTATTAAAAATTATACTGGAAGACTTCAAAAAGTGCACTGATAAGGTTGCCAAAAACAGAAAAAAAAAGAATACCTCAAGCAATAATCCAACCTTGCACGTCGAAGAAACAATAACTTGTGCACAACCTGCAGGCAGATTATTTATTTGATTAGCATCAAGCAAAAAAACCTGAAAATCAATCGACATCTCAATGGTACATTACACTGAAGAATATTGTCTTTTGAGCAACTTTTCTGAAATAAATTTATAATAAAACAAATTTCAAAGTAATGTTAATGAATAAAGGAAAATCATGAGAAGATCAAATTATAAGAAAAAAGCTAGCCTTTGAAAAAGTTAGTGTAGATATTAAGAGTACGAGATCATCAATTGTCGCTTTTTCTGAACTGTCCAAGAAAACCACGTAAACTTCAAACAAATTTCAAACCAACTTCTTTATAATGCAGCATTATATGAACAGATAAACTGATACTGAGATGTACGATCAACAATAAAATACGGAATGAAAACTGTAAATAAAAATGCAACTTCGGTACCTACATAACAGACTTACGTTCTGACTTCACTTTAGGTGTTAATCCATAGTCTGATCGAAGTGAACGAACAGTCTTAATTATAGACATAGCTTGTGCAACTCGGTTTTCCAGTATTTCATCCCGGCATGAATACTATAAGAAAGGAATTACAGCTTTACATGAAATAAGGCTTCTGTCCTTTTAGATTTCTCCGAACAAATTTCCGTTTTGAAGTAGTATAAATTATAAAACGAGCCTTTTCACTTTCCGGATATGGTGCGATACAAATGCTTTTAGGTTGTTTTCTTGATAAAGGTTGTGGCAATCGCTGCCACAGTTCTTCCGTAATAAAAGGCATAAAAGGTGATAATAAGCGCAAGCCTACTTCTAAACATTGGTAAAGCACTTTCCGTGAGGCTTCTGCGCCTTCAGATTTTCCTGAACATCTCAATGAGACTACACATTCAGAAATAATTTGAAAAGTTCTCTGTAACAGTAGAATAATAAATGATAAAATTTGTAGCATGAAATTTCATATTTGGAAAAAATAATTTCGAGATAAAATTGATAAACGAGATAAAATTAATAAACAAACCGTCAGCAAGCACAGGTTTACTTCCTTCGATGAAAACGTCACAAAAATCATACTGCCAAAAATTATATAAGGCAGTTGTAACACGACTAAAATGATAATTTGACATTTCCGAGTTGGATATCTCAACTGCAAAAGACAAACGAGATAAAATCCATCGATCTAATGGGCTACTTTTTTCTGGAACCTGAAAAAGGACTTTTGTGAGGAGCTAGATGGCATGCAAGACTGAAAAATGCATAATATTAAAAAAACTGACATGGAATTCTGATGGTGGAATGAAATCGCTATTAAGTTGTGAAAGAGTGAATCGTGATGCCTGCCATATTTTGTTGCAGAAGAATCTATATCCTTGGACACGAAGAACATCTAGATTAATATCTCGACCTTGACCAGTATAACTCATCAGCGCAAACCGCAGTGCATCAGTGCCACATTCTGGTATACCGTGAGGGTAGTCTCGTGCTTGCCCTTCTTTTGCTATTTTCAATTCTCTATGATGTTCTAGCGAGTTCAGTATTTTTGATAGTCAAAATATAAATGAAAACATGATAAATGTTCAGTTGAAAAGATTATCAAATCTGTGATTAACAAAGTAAAGAATTACCATCATTTTCAAACACTTAAAATAAAAACAAACGGGGCTTAAAGAAGCATGAAGCTCATGTATATATTAACTGTGCTGAAAAAAAATTATGACGCGACATTTCTAATTTAAACATTTCTTCTATTCTTATATTCGTTGTGATATCTTACTAAAATACGTACTTCGGATCAAGGTTCCCAGATTCAAGCATTTTATTAAGCTCAGTCAGAGATATACCATGTATCACGTTTAATGGATCGATAACATTACCCAACGACTTACTCATTTTACGCCCGTGTGCGTCTCGGATCATTGCATGCAAATACACCTCAAATAAAAAGAGAGATTTACAATAAAGCATATTAATTAGCTCTCAATTCATTTTAAGATCTCAAAATTGCAAAAGTCAATTGCACCAAAAAACTAACTTCCCGAAAGGGTAACATTCCAGTAAGTTCTTGAGCCATAAAAACCATCCGTGCTACCCAAAAAAAGAGTATATCATGTCCTGTTTCTAGAAGTGTAGAAGGATAGAACTTATTTAAATCGGTAGTTTCGTGAGGCCAACCGAAGATCTCAAACGGCCACATACCAGATGAGAACCAAGTGTCCAGAACGTCTTCATCTAAAATCAATTTGTCGTTCGTCTTAATTTTGAAAAAAATAAGATGAATTGCAATACGACAAATAAAAAAGCAAGACACTTTTACAAACATCTTCAAGACAAAAAAAGCAAATTCCAAGTCTGATTTAAACTTGTAATGTACTAAAAAATGAACCAACTATGAATTTACAAAAAGCAATTTATACAGCCAAACTTCCAACATTTTAAGTAATTTCAGACGAAAAATAACCACGAAATCACCTCTTTCTAGAGAAATTTTATTTTCCGAAACATTAAACTTTTCGGCTGCTTTTTTCAACGCCTCATCTTTGGAGTGTGCACTCACCCAATAATCATTATCATCTGAGCTCCCAACAGGCACTTTGGAATCATTAACTGTAATGAAATAAGCAGGTATACGGTGCCCCCACCACAACTGCCGTGATATGCACCAGTCCCTAAATTATATCTTTGTAAAATGTGAAAAGTAAAACAAGTTACACATCACAAACAATGAAAAAACTATTCCATACAAAACGAATAATGTAAAAAAAATTTGAGCTTGGAACCACAAATTTTTGGAATTTTGTAATAAAACATGAAGACGTAAAAAATACTTGATGTTCTCTAGCCACTTTTTCCAAGTTGCAACATGGAAATCTGGTATGATTTTTAAATGACCTTCTTCCACTGCTTTCATAGCCCTCTGTGCCATTTGATCACATTTGATATACCACTGTGACTTTAAAATAGGTTCCACAATATCTTTAGAGCGACTGAAAATTTCACCAAATTTTAATTTCACAATGTTGTGAAACGCTTGACATAATATCTGTACCGACAAATAATGGTGAATTAAAGATAATAAAAATATAATATAAAACAAATTTCCAAAAACTTGCCTGCAAACAGGAACAACCATTGGATTATCGACTTGTCCTCTGAAAAGATCTTTCTTTTTCAAAGCCTCCATAACAGCATCTCTTGCTTCGAAGCGTTTCATACCCTAAAATACTTGTAATGTCATTACAAATGCCGAAATTTCAACATTAAAAAATAACATTTTTTCTTTTTTCTCCATTCAACTCCAAATTTCTAGAAGAAAAAGACATACCTTAAATTCTCCACAGTCGTCGGTCATATTACCATCATCCGTGATGCACGTAATGAATGATAATTTATGGCGGACTCCCACTTCATAGTCGTTATAGTCATGAGCGGGAGTTATTTTTACAGCACCTGAATGAAGTATCATATTTCATGAACACGATGGTGATACTGAAAAACGTTTCTAAATTAATTCGAACGAATGAGATCTTACAACTCCACTAACATAAATATACTAAAGCTTATTGCTTTCACTCAAAATTTTAATATGAGATGCAATTAATACTGTTTAGAGAAAATTTGAACACTGATTAAAATAAATGAAGAGAAAAAATAGATAAAGTCACCTGTTCCAAATTCTCGATCCACGAAAGAATCTGCGATAATTGGAAGTTTCCTTTCAATAAATGGGTGCAAGCAGTTCTAAAGAGTAAAGGTAGAAATTTCAAACGACTAATTCTCACAACAATAAATAAGTTATATTGCTAGTAACCTATAACAAAAACTCGTTTTCGCAAAACGAAATAAGCCAAGAACGAAAAATAACCTTGCCAACAAGATGCTTGTACCGTTCATCATCCGGATGTACAGCAACTGCTGTATCACCTAACATGGTTTCCAGTCTGGTAGTTGCAACCACGATTTCTTCATCTAAATAACATCCTTCAAAAACTCCAAATAAACAAACTAGCTAGTCTCAAAATTTGTCAGTAAAATACCTGAGTTTTCGACTACATAAGCAAAGGATGTCAAAACACCGAATTCGATTTTTTTGGAATATCCGGGAACTGACAAAGAAGTGCGTCCACTTAATTCCATCTTGTCAACCTTAATAAATTATAGTTAATAATGCAGTACTTTCATGTTACATTTATTTACTGCAATAAGCTGAGAGCATTTGGTACGTTGAAATTCGAAGTTTTATAGCAAAATAATCAAATTCTTAGAGACAAAATCAATTTTTAGTAGATCATTATTTACTCATTTGCTTGAAAAAAGTTCAAGTTATTTCTGAACACACTACCTCAATATCAGAAATAGCAGATTTTAACACACAACACCAATTCACCAGCCGAGTACTTCGGTATATGACACCTCTTTCATGCATTATAATGAATGCATGTGCCACAGCATATGTTATTTTTGGATCCATCATAAAACAAGCACGATTCCAATCAACTCCTGCACCCATTTTTTTTAATTGTTCGTAAATTACTTCGCCTTTTCTATAATAAACTGCAAAATCTAAAAGAAAATGTATTAAAGATAAAACAAGTTCTTCACTTTAATTTATATAGAAATAAAAAACAACTCTTGAAGTCTGATAACTGATTGAAGAACAGCTAAACTAAGAGAATATCAATAGTCAACTGAGAGAATATCAATACGTTGGTTTCATAGTTAAATTAATAGAAATAGCGCATTTCCAAATTTGCAGATAATTTAAAAACCTACTCGTTTTTCCACTTCCATACTTCCTCTATGAATTTTTCACGTCCTAGATCATGTCTTCCTAAACCAAATTCCCGTTTCAGACGCTTTTCTACCACAACTTGTGTAGCAATTCCAGCATGATCGCATCCAGGATTGAACAAAACTGCTTTGCCTTTCATTCTTTGCCTAACAAAAAATAAATATAATGCTCTCTTCTGACAAATTTTTACGAAAAACTAGTCCAAAAACGCATGCAACTCATTATTTGCACAATTAAGTTAATCAATTTGAACTCCGTTATAAATTTTATTTAAAACCATTTTCAATATGGTGGAACAGTCGTTACCAGCAATCAACAAAATGCCCATGTAGTAAAAAAATATCGGGGATTACCATCTGCAGACAGTATCCTCAACTGAAGTAGCCAAAGCATGTCCCAAATGTAGCGTTCCCGTGACATTAGGAGGTGGGATAACAACTGTGAAAATATCCTCAGAATTCCGTTTTCTGCAAAATTTTTCAAGTTTGGTGGCAAAATTCCAAATTTGGTATATTACTTTTCTTTCGCATATTCAGAAAACTGCAAATCTTATGAACTTTATTAGTTTTTAATTAAATTGTTAGAAAGACGTCAATATTGCACTTATTCAGATGTTTTCTGAATAATTATACTTTTGAGACAAACTTTATTCGTGTGATTAACTGACTTCAAATCACAGCTGTATTCTGGTCGAAAGAAACCTTCTTGCTCCCACCAATCATACCAAGCTGCTTCTACATACGATGGATTATATGCACTTGGCAATTCAGAGATGGTATCCTTCTTTTCTCCTGGTTTTGTTTTCCCAATATATTTTTCAACTTTTCGTGATTCTTTACTTCCTGTTTCCTTAAAATGTAGGTATCTAAAGAGCAACATATATGAAAGGATGTTGAGAGGCCAAATTAGAGAAGTTGGAACCACAAATAGATGTTGTTTCCCTTTAAATTAACAGGAAAATCTTAAATAAAAAACAAACCACAACCGGTTTCCCCTGCCTGGTCTTTATTTCTGCTAACTTCTTCTCTTTTTCACGGAATTTAGCCATCTTTTCGGCTTTCTTCGCCTCTTTCCTCAGTTCCTTATCTGTTTTCTGTTTTTCTGATGTGATTTCAGTTTCATCAACCGACAACATGACAGACAGAGGTACTCAAAAAATATACTGATATCTAAATTAACTTTTTATTCCTGTGAATTGCACATTTATGAGAAGCTTCATAATTACTTTACGACTGGAACCACATCTCATGCAAAAATGCTTCACTAAAGTCCTCGTGTTCATTTTATCCAAGAAACCGAATACAAGTCAAGCACATTACAAAGACAGTTAATATTCATAAACTATGCTGGTTTCAAAGATAAATTATGCTACTTGAAATTTATTGATTCTCTTTAAACTAAATTGGTAAATATTCATTCGAACTTGAGAGATTACTGAAGTTGAGTAAAAACACAAAAACATTATGAATGAAATTTTATCGAATAAAATGAAAAGTAAGAAGCAAATAAGCAACATGCTTGCCTTCAAAAATGAAAGAGAAATGCCAAAAATAAAGATGTATTGGAAATCAAAAATGTGAAGATTCCTTCATATACAACATCACAAACAGGTAAAGGTTTCTGAATCTATACATATGAAAACATTAATCGAATGATCAAATTCATAATAACTACAAAACTTCCAGAAAAATTGACGCATTACACATAACTGCACCATAAAATGAGGAATAAGGCTATTTTTTGAAAAAAATAAAGAAATTAGTGGAAAGATATAAGTGAAAAATTGCAAAATCAGAGATACACTTTCTTAACACAAAAAAATATCTTTCAACGCACGGCTTAAGACGAGACGAATTGTAATGATTTCTCATAGTAATCCACCAATTTCTGAAAATTAACTAGTCATGAAAATTGTAATTTCATGATTGAACATACACTAGAAATATATTATTTTTCAAATCACATATCTAAAACATTTCATGATTAAAATGTTCCCCAGAGACACAAAAAACAAACGTAGGAACAGTATCACTTTATATTCCTGAATTTTCTAACCGTATAACATTCTTGCTCTAAATGTAAAAGACGAAGATTTAACCTTTGGACATATCTCAACTATTTCTTGAGTCCGTACAAGATCATGGTGCCCATCATCAAAGCGCACCAGTGCTAAAATTTCATTGTTGCTTTTCTTGACACCAAGAACACGATCAATTCTGGCGCGCTTTGATTCATATTTGTTTATATCGCTTCTGCTTTCTAAAGTTATAACAAAATATATCCTAATATCTGATGACCATTCCTTCATACAGTAAATACTTATCTACTTACCTTCTGAAACTGATTCGGTTTCAATTCCCTGATCTTTTTTCTTAGATGATTTTGATGACAGCTTCTTTTCTTCCTCAATATTTTTAGAGTCGTTTTCCTGATTCAAAAATAATGAACTTTCTATATTGAGTTATATCATGATAAGAACCAGTAAGGACTTAAACAAAATAAACTCTATAAAATTGCCGGGAAGATATCATTCCTGAAGTAAAAACTGATGCATCATAAACAAGAGCGTCATAGAAAAATGCACAACTATCATGTTTGGAAATCAAATTCACCTCGCCTTTATTTCTTCGTAATTGTCTTTTTTTCTTTTGACTTTCTTCAAATTCACGTATTGCCTCCGGAGCAGTCTGCTAAAATATTATTTTACTGATAATTTTTATAGAAAATACTAAACTTGATAGCTGTGATTTTTTATTAACTTTAGTTTCAATGCGAAACTGCACTTCAAATATCATGAAGCCTGCAGAATTTATCAAATATAAAGTTATGGACTTGAAGCATAATAAATTATTTTAGCTAAATGTTTACGAAATTTGTTACTACTACTTTTAATACGGAAAAGAATAGTAAATAAGGAATTCAAGTCACCAACACAGTTCTCTGATGGTTCCCATGTATTCTCGCTTTCACTATCATAACCTGCCCACTTGATCAAATATTCAATTCTCTTCTGACGTCGATTATATCTTTTACCAAGAATTTTTTCTACTACATATTCCTGCTCAAGTTCTTCATTCTCATCATTTTTTGTTCCAACATTAAGATCAACACTCCCATTATCATTATCACACGTAATATTTTCACTGTCTGGCGAATTATTGTCTTTTTTTTCTTTTTTTACGCCCATTTTTTTATTGCTTTCACTGTAGTTAAAAAAATAACTTATTGTTTATCAAAAAAAATGAAAATATTATTCAAAAGCAATCAATTAACATGGAGAAAAATATTCGAAAGTCGAAGAACTACGACTATTTTTGTGGAGAAGTACTGGAATCCATACGCCACTAACTTTCAAATTCTTGAAGAACTGAATTTTGATGACAATTAATTTTTTAAGCTTGGAAACGAATTAATTTTTTAAGCTTGGAAACGAACCCGCAAATAATTGGAGAAACCTTGCTACTTTGTGCTACTATTTTTGATGACTCCAGTATTTTTGTATCACAGAGACGTTCTACTTCAAAAGATGATTGAACAGCAGCACCTTCAGGCTAAAATACAAATTCTTAATTTAAATGAAAGCGAAATAGAAACATCTTAAAGAAAATGAAACCATTACAAAGCAATACACTTTTCTACAAAAAATCTACTTTTTACAGTATTGCAAAAAAAAATTCACTTGAAGGATTTAGTGAATACGACATCTAAAATGCAAACAGGCTACATTGTAAAATCGAATTTTTGCTTATAAAACTTTTACAAGTAAATAAACCTTTTCGATTTTATCCCGCTGGCTAGTTACATGACCGATATCTGTAATCAAAGTAATTTCATCTTCTAAAAACAATTGCTCAATCAGTTCAGAAAATAACTGAAAAGAAAAACTTGACGTTTCTAAATTTTAGAAACATGAATACAACACAAGTGAAAACTAATAGACACTAATTTTATTGAATCCAAAAAATGTGTGATTAAAACTGGATTGAAAATTAGTAAGAACTTTGCTCCATAACGTACAAAAATATGAAGAATTATGACTAAATAGATCGAAAATGCATAGTATCATGAGATAAAGTGAGAAATAAGCTACTGTTCGCCAACTTTTTGGCCTAAAAGTTCAGTAAAAACAACTACTATTGTTATAGGTTTATATACTGAGAGCACACAATAATAATTATCTTATTACAGTATCCACAAAAAATCAGCAAAATGAATTAACCTTCATTTAGACCTTCTTCAAGAAAGAATTCAGCATTTACAACTTCATTTGAGTTCAGCAGCGGATCCATTAGATTAGAATCATAAGCTTCAGATAAACCATTCACCACTAAAATAAACACAAAATTACATTTTCGCCTCTTATCACTTAGTACGCATCTTTAGCACTTTTAATATCTGGTGGCCTAATTGTAAAAAAATTAGTACTCCAATTAATTTAGCAATTAAGCCAAGTACAAAATAATATTAAGCGGATTAAGATAATACTACAGTAACAGCGGATTGTGTATTTAAACGAGTCAAAAACTCGGAAAAAGATTAAATCTTGAAAAAATTTGTGAGAACAATTTTTGTCAAGATATCACAAATTTTTCAGTGTGGTTTTTTAAATTTCACACTTCATTGCATGCAACACACAATGAAAGAAAGCATATTATTGAGTTAGTTTGTAATTGTTTATGTTTATTAACAAATTCTATTTTTGTATTTTATAATTTTGCTGAATTTCGACCAAAAAAATGCACATTTTTTAAGAAATGATTCATGAAAACAATTATTTCATCAGTAGTATAATCAACGTGATAGTTTCATTCAACTATATATGCTACGATGATGGGTTGTAAAAATGGCTAAATTTAGTCTATTTTAATAATCTAATTTTAGTTGCGTACTATCTGTGTTGAGCTGTGGTATGGGGTAAAGGGTCTGATGTGCACATTTTTGAAGATTTTGTCAAGTTGTCAATAATTTTTGTTTTATATGTCCAGATATATATAAGGATACGTACTTTTGAAGTGTGAATATATAGAAACATGTTTTTTCAATTGGTTTCTCTTGCACGAATTATGTTAGATTAAATTAAAGAACGAATTGTTTCTTTTCTGTAATCTGCTTTATTTGTCATGTAAGTGTTGTTTCATGTTTTGAAAATTATGTGTACAGTTTGTTTTGTACTTTCAGTTAATAAGTAAGAAAATGACCAAACTTAAGACTCGTGATCTCAGAGGAAAAAAAAAGGAGGAATTGATGAAGCAACTTGAGGAACAAAAAACGGAGCTAGCTTCACTCCAGGTTTGTTTGTTTCTTGCATTGGTTCTTAAGATATAAATGTGTTCTTGTTGAATACGAACTCGAGTGTATATTCCTTACTCGCAATATAAATTTTAAGAGTAAAATCTTTTATCAACTCTTATGCATCTAAATTTCATTGTTCATATTTCAGTAGCTGAGGATTTAGTTTATGTACCAACTAGTTACATTTTTTTCAGGTATCAAAAGTTGTCGGTGGGGGAGCACCAAAGTTGTCGAAGATTCGGACCGTTCGGAAGAATATTGCTCGAATTTTAACGGTCATTAATCAGACACAGAAGCAAGAATTGAGGAAATTCTATAAGGTTTCTTTTTATAAATTATGGCTACTTTAACTCATGCTTTTTTATCATCACTTGCTGTTTTTGAAACTACAATTGATTTAATTTTCGAAAGTTATTTATAAGTTGATGTATTTAGAAATCGTGCACTTTAGATACAATGTTGTTTTTCTCTGTTATGCTACCATTATGTCATAAATCAATAAAGTTAGCATTTGATTGTATTGAAATTAGTTTGTTTCCTGTACAGTTTGAGTTATCGTTAGAATTACATGAAGCATTATTTTTGATTTCATTGACTACTCAAGTTTTCTTTCAAAGATAAGTTTTTGCCGGTCCCAAAATGGTTATTTTAGAAAAATGAATATGGCAAATGAGTGTATAAAAGAAATATTATTTCAGAAAAAGCACTTCAAGCCTTTGGATTTACGACCAAAGAAGACGCGAGCCTTGCGTAGAGCATTAACAGAACGTGAAACTAATTTGAAAACGAAGAAGCAGCTTGCTAAACTTCGTAAATTCCCGATGAGAAAATATGCGGTCAAAGCATAGATTTAGTTCATTTTTGTTTTCAAGTTGTTATGTCATTGACCACCATAAATAAAATAAATAATTTGGCATATATCAAATTACACTCAAGTCTTTTCTATTGTTTTTGAAATGTGGATTTGCTAAACAGTTGAGAGTTTAAGCTTATAAAGATTTGTCATGCATATTAAGAGGCTAAGTTATTTGTACAAAAAAATGGAGGAGTGATAATTTGCTGGGCAGTTTTATTTTTGCTTGGTAATTATGATTGCATTAGAACTACTTGGTATTTTGTTTTCTAACTGATTTCAATTTCCTTTGAGTTGGGAACTCTTAAGTGTTAATATCTAGCGTGTACCAGAGGTCACATTTACAAGTAAGTGGCGTTTTGCTTGTGCTCATTTATAGTGATCTAATTTTTTGGCGATTGACTTTTCTACTACTTCAAGATTTCGCTTAAGAGGCTGAAACTCGTTTGGAGATAAAAGTAAGTTCCATAACTTCCAGTTAGTGGTTGCCAAGTAGGTCTCGGATTCTTTATATTCGTCGAGAAGTGTCGGGGTTATTTTGAATGGCACTATTTTTAGCAACTCAAGTATGATTGATCAGTGTTACTTTACTTTGTATTTCAATACCAAGTCCTCATAGGCATTTGTTCATCGAAACCTAAGAAAATAGAGATATTGGAAAGTCATTGTGCCTAAATTTCAATAGTCACATGATATGTCCCAGTGATGGTCTTATTCGTAAGTCTATTTTTGACTTACAGTAAAGTAGGCTAGAAAAATTTACTTTCTGATTTACGTGATGAATTATTGAGGAGAAATTATACTATTTGAAATTATTCTTTTCCGTTGGATACTTCACTTTATTTTTCTCAGATAACTTTTATCACTTTACCTTTCAATTAACTGATATTGGGAAGTATGTACGTTATTTTTAATTTTTTTTCTGATTCAAATAATGATTTCGGTTTCTCCCACACTATGTCCGTTTCTTTTATTTTGGCAGATAATAAAATTATTAAAATTTGCTCATTAACTTTATTATGCAGATCACTTCATACACAACCCTATTATAAAAATTGTGCTCTGGAACTGAATTTAGATTTACGATATTACAATTATTAATTTCATATTAATATAACATGATGTGATATAATGTAATATGAGCAGAAGTTTCATTCAGAATCGATACTGATAGCTGAATTAGTAATAGCTGGTCACTCTTCGTCCACTTCTTCCTCTTCCTCTTCCACTTCCTCATCAACTTCTTCATCACCTTCTTCCTCTTCTAAATCTTCTTCGTCTTCATTTAAATCTTCTTGCTAAAATTCTTTCTTAGATCAAAGTTATATTTCGACTGGTCGCTAGTAAAGTTTGAGAGAAAGCAAACATACCTTGTCTTCTTTTTCGCTAATTTTTTCATCTTCCGTTTCTAGCTTAGTGTTTATTTCTTCTACTTCTTCCTTCTGAAAATTTTGCTTCTTACTAGACTCTTACTAGCATAAAAAATTTTTTTTCAATAAATATACATTTTGGCTGCTTTTAATTCATTAATAGTTTCAACTTATTTGTAAATATTGCGGATATATGATTTAAATGCCAGCAGTTTTTAATTTTGTGTTAATTAAATCACAATTTAAATTTATTTAGCTGACCGCTTATTTATTTTATAATTGCTGAAAATGCTTACTATTTTGTTTATATCAAAATATGTTTTATATTTCAAAAATTTTCACTTCTGCTAAAGTTATTAGTCTGAATTTATTTTTCGACAGTTTGCACTAATCGATTTGTACTCTAATTTAAGTATTTCAAGATTTTCATGATGCAAATTATTTTTAGATTACTTAAGCTAGTCTTTAGCTGATGGTAGCCCTCGAAGATCAATGCAAATATTACCTTGGTTTCACTGCTACTATCTGGCGCAGTGCTATGATCATAATCGTTCTTCTCTACTGCTACACTTTCCTTCTAAATTTGTATCGAAATAATAACAAAGAAAAGAAGTTATGATTTTCATAAATCAGAATAACACAATTTATTTCTAACAGTTTCCTCGTTTGATTCAGAATTCCTATCTTTGCATTAATACGTAGTCAATGAATTTGTTTTTGCAAAGTTTACTTTCAAAATAACTCGAAATAAATTCACTGAAAAATGAATACATCTTAAATTATTTTAAAAGTTGCTCAAATTTTAAAAAAATGCTATTTGTTTTTTCAAAATTAGTGCTGACTTCTTGTTTTTCTTCAAATTTCTGCTTGTAATGACCTAATGGATCCAGGTTAGATGCAGAGCCAGGTGGTCGAATTTCTTCAAATTCTTGCAAAGCCTGCTCGTATTCCTCAATCCTAATAAATGTTTATGATATCCCAACTAAGAGCAGATCTCAAAATCTATATTTATATTGCATATAAAAAATAAATGATAAGTTTTCTATCGTTATCTTTTATCATTATAATTATTATTAATTAAAAAATGTACCATTCTTTCTTCCATCCTTGCTTGAGTAGTACATTTCTTGGTGTCCCAAAACCAGTCATACCTTTCTGAGATGCAAGTTTATTAGTTCCTGCTTGAAGAGGCACAATACCTTCTGATTTTATTTTCAATGTTTGATCTATTTCTTTACCACCCTAAAATAATACATATATAAGCTGTTACTGAATTGTTAGAAAAAAATTATTGGAAACTATAATTTGTATAAATACATCGCAAATGAATGCCATCATTTTTTCACAAAATTGATTCTTACCAAATCCGAAAATGGTCAGTTTTGTGACAGACGAAGAAAAATTGGTCAAAAGATGGGCAGGAATTTACCAGACCAGTACAATTATTATTATTTAGGTAATCTAGTTTACAATGCATATATTTTACATAATAAATCATTTAATAAATTTGAGGGGTTTGTTAGAATCCCAAGGACTATTTCTGTGAGTTACTTTTGCATTTGGTAATACATCGCGAACTTTCAGGAATCCCCCAGTGCCAGATTGATTAGCAAATTTATTCTGACCCGAATACCAAGGCGTATATGCTGTTCCTTTGCGCAAGGCATCTTCTCTTTAATACAGTTCTTTTAAGTTACTCTCAAATAACAAAAATGCATTATTATAAAATTAACGAAATACACTGTAAGATAAAATTTAAATATTTTATTAATGAATTAATAAATGTTAAATTTAACTAACGTAAATCCAAGTCCTTCTATTTCTAAAGTAGCTTGTCTAACAGCTCCAATTCCTGGTGGTGCATTCATGCCCTGCTGAGAGGCAAATATATTAGTACCATATTGGTAGCATAATACACCATGAGTTCGTCTATCACGTGGTAAACGTCCTCGTATATTTGGTACTTGGTTGCGGTGAGAGCCCATCGAACGCTAAAAGCAGTCACATATTTTATAAATATTTTAAGTAAAATTAAGTTTTGTTCTGTGCTTTAAATAAAACGAAAGTAATACTTCGCCAGATTGAGTAGCCATACCATAATCACCAGATTGTTTAGGCATTAACTTTTCACCTTCTTTGTCAAGAATCGATGTCCAGTCCTTTTTATACTCTATTTTTGGTACTTGTCCTCGTGATGAACCTATTGGTGTCAATCCTAAAAATCTTTTTTATCCACAAATGATCAATATATTATAATTAGTTATGATAAAAAGTATAAATTTTATTAATTACAAATTACATAATTATCAATTTGGGATAACTTACAGACATTTGATAATAAAGTAAACTGTTCAGTACTTACTTATTTTAATTCATTAAACTGACTTCTGAGATGTTTCAGCTAATTGAAATCATGACTGTTACAAAATTAGCATAACAAAAGCAGCAATTCTACTTTATTAAAGCAATAATTTGCGATTATCAGTAATTATTTTTTATTAACCTTTTTGCGATGCATATTGATTGCTACCGTATTGGGCACTCAAATATTCCTCACTTTTTCGATCGGGATTTATAAAGCTGCAATAATATTTCGCTATTTTTGTCTTATTTAAAAACTAATACACTTATTTCAAATTCAAATTTCATTAATTAAGTCGAGTTATCATGCTTATTTTTAGCTATTTTTAAAAGTAATATTTTTTTAATATTTGTAGATAACACTTTTTTTCAAATAATTAAATAAAAAAAATATGTTCTGCAAATATAGTAAAGTTATATTTGAATGTCCGAACCCAAGATGTTTATCCTTGATGATATTCCAGCGAGGCATACCGGGAGCTGTCATGCCTTTCTGGGAGTCATACTTATTAGTGGCAGCCTGCATGGATAAGAAAGTATCACCTGCTCGAAGTTGTTCTAAATTCCATTTTCGTTTCGTTGGCCCCTTATCACTTTCGGCTTCATCCTAATTATATTTGCAGCAGAAGAATTGAAATTTTTGAAAATGAATGAATGTATTACTTAATTATAAATATATAATTATAATTGTTTTGTCGCTTCTTTGCAAAAATAAATCATGCTAGAAATTTGAATAAGCATACTTTTGATAAAGAAGCGAAAAATTGAAAAAATTCAAATAATTAACTTTATATGCTTTTTATATAATTCTTTTTATCACTTAAATTATTCAAGTTTTTAATTCAAAACGAATCTTTTATCCTTTTTAAATTATACGAATTTAAGACGGTTTAATTTTATAAAAATTTTAATCTTATTTCACTAGGTCAATACAATCTTAAAAAATTTGCATAATTCATTGCAGCGTTCAATTTTTCTAGTTTTTGTTGCTGATTTTATTTGCTTAAATTTATTTTTTATAATTTAGTACTGTTTGAGAATTTTCTACTTTACGTATATTTTCGGAAGTTTCAAAAAGTTGATAAAAATTAACGACTTCTTCATCATTAACAAACTTGATAGCAATTTATTAAAAATATAAAGAAACAATTTTTTCAATTAAAAAAATAATTGAAATATTGTTTAGGCTTCCGAATAGTTTATTTAATATCTCATTCATAACTTATTATTATTTTGAAAAAAATGACGATTTAATATGAAATGAATTCTGTCAAAACTGAAATAAACTTAATTAAATGTATTTTTTGTTTTTAGTAGCATTTAATACACAAAAATAATTTGAATTTGACTAAATATTAAAAATAAACTTTTATTTCAAGTTTTTTTATTTAAAATACAAATAAACTGAGCATATATTTTTGAACAAATCTTAAGAATCCTCAACTGTTAAATAAGATTAATGAGCAAATCTCAAGTTTTTGCCCATTTTTCGACAAACAATTTGAGTTTCAATACCTAAATAAGAATTGCTATTTCTAAATAAGTCTGTGACAAATAACTGAATAAATAAGTAATCATATCACTGAAATTAATTTCTATTCTGCGGTTAATTTATTCTGATAATTTTTTTAGAAAACCAAAAAAGTAAAGTTTGAATAAAATATGAAAAACATTACTTACCTCCATGATGATTTGATTATGTTCAAAAAATATGATGGCTTTTCTGAAGCTAAAGTGAGTGTTATATGAAAGTGAAGCAAATCAAAACGAGCTTCTACTAATAACAGTCAAGAAGTAAAAAGTGAACAGAATAGCTTTTTGCTTTCTGCTTACTTTACTAAGGGCTTGCTGAAGTAAATAAGATAAACTTGTAGAAAGGATTGGATAAGTAAAAAGAAGTAGAAGTTGGCAATTTTGTCTAAATAAAAAGTATTTGATGGAAGAGTAGAAAATCTCAAGTTAAGTTAAGACTAAGTTAAACTAGTCAGTTAGATAGTTTGGACAACAAAAGAAGAATACTGAGATTAAACTAGTTGCTAGTGCACAATAATGATTGCAAGTATTTGCAATGATTACAAAGGCAACAGTCTTTATTCAAAATTAGTCAGTAAGTAAGTAAGCAAGTAAATCAGTAACTTACATTATTGAGCTGGTATTTTCGAGTACAAAAGAGAACAGAACATATAACAGACAAATTCTTGTACATTTTTTTGTAGCTTAAATATGCATAAAAATATAACGAACTAAAAAACAGAATAAACAAAACTTTAACTGTAATAATTGTTATTTTCGAGAGCAGAAGGTCTTTGTTTTGCATTTTTCGAAGTATAAAAAGTAATTATTTTTAAAACGTAAATTAATTGAAATAAACTTGTTGAAAAACATAATATATTTTTTATAAAAAACTGGCTTAATTGATATGAAATTAAATGATAATAGAAAACTGCAGTGAAATGATAAACTTGGAACTTATCTGTATTTATTGAGATATTTAGTGACATGATGTGAATGATAATAAAAGTGTTAAGAATAGTAGTGAACTAAAGCTGATATACTTAATTATTAATTTTGTTTTAATATTAAATTAGATAAAAGGTATCGGAATTTAACAATAATTACTTTTTACTACTTTATTGCAAATTGTTTAGAGAACTAGGAACGGTAATCGGTACTGATCGCTAGTAATAAAGATATCTAATCACTATTAATCATTAATAGTAGTTACTAGTAATCAGTAATGATTAAAGATTATCAAGGATGTTTGATTTCGTTTTATCTCTTTTAGGACAAAAAATAAAAGCAATAAATAAACAATGATTGCAGTGCATGTTCAATAATTTGATTGATCTTCAGCAAGTACAGTTATGCTTAATTACTAATAAATTTACGCAAAAGCTTTTAATTAATTTTATGAATTTTCAGCTTTTTTATATTTCAGTTTTTGAATGATTCTTTTATTGAAAATATATTTTTTAAAATAGAATAAAAGTTGATTAAAACAAGTAATAAGTGGAAAAATAAGTAGAAAATATAATTGTATTAACACTTGCATGTAAATTATATTAAATCAAATTAAGCAAATTGTGGCTGGCTGATTGAAAATACTTAGGGATTAGATTAAATTAAATTAGATTAGATTAGATTGAGTGGTACGGTCTATATTTATGTAATTATGAATAAATTTAATTAAAATTTCTTGCCTTTAATTATGTTTGACTTTATCAGATAACAACAACAAAGTTATGCACAGATTCTGCACACGCCTTCTTTCTATCACTGACATATTTGAATTTTTAGCTTTTGTGATTTAAAGCTAGCATCTGCTGTCCTCTTTTTCATTCTTTACAAATGTCCACTATCTGCAGAATATCATGTGAGAATTTTATTTTTCATTCTTGGCAAGCTATTATTGGTTTACACTTTAATCGCTATTAATAAATTATATTACAATAATATTAAATAAAAAATAAGTCATCAAAAAATGCTACTATAATTTTATAGTTATTTTACTTGCAGGACTAACAGAATATAATAGCAAAAATTTTATTTTTCTATTATTCATGCAAATATTTGCTATTTTGGAATGCTAAGAAGCAAATAAATCATTGAAAAATTATTATAAAAATTTTGTCATTATTAAAAAATCAAAATATTACTTTGTACTGCTATGGCTTAAAATTGACTTGAAGTTACTTTTATCAAACACTAAATTTTATTAATTACTGCTTTTAACTAATATTTTAATTTCTAAAGATTAATTTTAAATATATATTTTAGTTGCAATAATCTGTCTCACGTTATTCACTGCAACAAGTGCTATACGTGGAGCTTTGTTCAGGACAGGTAGAAATTTTTGGCCACGTATTGGATACGATTATTACACACGTGATTTCTCTGGTGAATCACCTGAGTTAGTAAGTATTATCGCAAATATTGGAACTTTTTAATAATAATTTAAATAATTATGAGATTTATTTTATGAATTTCACGTAAAGTTTCACGGCAGTATAACTTTTATAGTAGCCAAATTGTTTTTTGTTTTTTAATTATAAAATTGTAGCAATTTTGTAAAGATTTTATTCTCAAATGAATAAAAAAAAACTTATTACATATACAGTTCAAATAAAATTTTTTGATATTACTTGTTTTACACTTTAAAATTTTTGATTTAAAAATTAAAACTTTTTTTTCATCAATGAAAAAGCTGATTTTGTGGGAAAAAAGTTGTTAATCCATTAATGCAATAAGAATTTGAAAGTAAATCAACCATTTATCGTCTTTAATAGTTTATCAAATATTTTCTAGTAAATAAGTATTATGGGAACTAAAATATTTGAATGAAACAATTTTATTTATTAATTTTGCTCAAAATATTACTTTTATTAACAAAAAATACCAATTTTATATTTGATGATATTTAAAAAAAATTTTGTGTTAAATTTAAAATTGTTGGCAACAATTTATGGATAACAGAACTTATCAAGTGATTAAGACTAAAAGTTTAAAACTTGGAGATAATAAGCATCTTTGAAGACTTTCGAGAAATATTATCGTTAATTTCAGCGCTTAATTGTAGCTTATTAGTTGATTTAATTTTTGTCAATACTTAAAATTTAATTGCTCAAACCTTTAAGAGAGAAAAAAATTAGTTGCTGTTATTAAAATAAGTATGCAATTTTAGATTGATGCATCAAAATTTATGAAGGCATTTCGGACGACAAAATATAATCAAAGAATAAAGAAAAAATATGATGATCTGATAAACTGATCTATCAAACCATATATTGCTGATATGATTCAATCATTACATATGCAGTTCAAATAAAATTTTTTGATGTTACTTGTTTTACACTCTAAAACTTTTGATTTAAAAATTAAAAATTCTTTTAATCAATGAAAGAACTGATTTTGTGGGAAAAAAAAGTTATTAATTCATTAATGCAATAAAAATTTGAAAGTAAATCAACTATTTATTATCTTAAATGGTTTATTAAATATTTTCTAGTAAATAAATAATTATGGAAAGTAAAATATTTGAATAAAAGATATTAGTTGCAAACAAAATGAAAAATTTTAATTTTGTGATAATTTAAATTATTTTTATATTAAAGCACAATACAATACTGATTAAGGAATAAAAGAATTACTGTCACTTAGAGAGAATTTTAATCCGATTTTGGAAGTATGCAAATGATTATGCAAATGATGAATATATTTTATCAAACTTAATTCTGCAAACATACAAGTAACCATATAAAGATAAAAGCTTGCAACAAAGAAAGATGATTTTTTAAATTATT